>JAQFXT010000416.1:0-38800 GCA_034683725.1 Strigamia crassipes
ATTTTCTTTTCCTTTTCCATTGCTATTTTCTTTTCCTTTTCCATTGCTATTTTCTTTTCCTTTTTTTAAGTTTTCTTTTAACTTATTTGAGTTTTCTTTACGTTTTAACTTGTTCGTTAGCTTTGTTTCATGTTATAATTTTTTGCTATAGTATTTTTGTTTTTAGAAATTGACATTTTGCGAGTCAAACGGTCTGCGAATCATCAACGAAAATTGTTTTTATTATAATACTGCTTAAGTTTTTTTTTTGTATTTTTTTCAATTTTTTTTTCAAGTTTTTTTTCTATTGTAATTTTCAATAATAAAGTTTTTAAAAAAAAAAAAAAAGTTTCAAATTATTCTAAGTCCAAAATCCTTTATTCAATATAAAAGAGAGGGGGTGTACATTGTTATCAATTTGAAGATAGGCTACACTCGGTCGTCTAGCATTTATAAAAATTCACGAGCGGGTACAACCTAATAAGTAACACTTTGTTTTGTCTTTATTGTGTCTCCAATGTTATAAGAACGTGGCACAATTTGTACCACGTCCCTACAACACGAAACACAATAAAGACAAAACACAAGTGCTACTTACTAAGTTGTCCCACTCGTGGACAACAATCCTGGTCCTGGATTTTGACAGCCGATGGTATCTGAAACAAAAAAAAGAAGTAAATATAGCAAATAAATCAAACTTAATGAAAATTGAAAAGAAAAAATTAAATGAAATGAAAACGCTAAAGCAACTAAACTAAATGGAAACGCTAAAGCAACTAAACTAAATGGAAACGCTAAAACAACTAACCTAAATGAAAACGCTAAAACAACTAACCTAAATGAAAACGCTAAAACAACTAATCTAAATGAAAACGCTAAAACAACTAATCTAAATGAAAACGCTAAAACAACTAACCTAAATGAAAACGCTAAAACAACTAACCTAAATGAAAACGCTAAAACAATTAAACTAAATATAAAGGCTTAAGAACGCGTAAATGAAAGAAAGGACTAAATTAAATATCAAAAAAGAAAAAAGAAAAAAAAAAAAACCTACCAAAAGTCGACGTGATTCTGCCGCCAAGACAAAATCAGTAATGACCAAATCCCCGAGTGAAAAGTATTAACTGCAAAATAGAAATACTTACGCGAAACAATTAGAATATCTAATCGGGGATGTTGTCTAATGCGCAGACGATTCCAGACGCGTCGAACTCGCCCACCAAGAATGGAATATGAAAGCGTGTCTGTATCATAAGATATATGGAAGCTTGTCTGTAGCATAAGACTATGGTGGCAAATCTGTATCACAGATATCGGATTGTGCGCGTATTTTAATTTTTTTTGCAATGCGTTGTACACAAATACAATTCAGCACCATTTTATGTTAGCTAATAGAAATGGATTGTATTTACTTGCAATACATTGCGAAAAAAGTACAATGTATGTTTCATGTATTTTGTTTGATACAAACGCGGTTCCATATTTGTATGATACGGATGTGCTTCCATAGGTATATATTACAGATACATTACCATACCAAAACGTTGCCACGACAACTTACCGGAAGTCAAGCCCCGGAAATGAATTTTCGACAATGTTATTCGTCATTTAATCTCAATAAAATTTGATAAAACGGAACGCTTATTACATTTTCATGACGTATAATTTTATCTGTAATTAATGTAGTCTTATTAATAAGCCAGGTGTTTTTTTCCTTATTTAAACATTATTTAAACATACATAAAAATCAATTTTATGTTGTCAAATAATTTATCACTCATATTGCGTCATTATAACCAGTGGCGCCATCACAGAATAATACACGAGTTAGTTTAAGTCCCCCCCACCCCAGTTACGCTAGGTATACTCTACACCGTTATGAGATAATTAATTGATTAGAACTGTTTTGAAAAACAATGCAAGGGAATGAATCTTCAGACTTTATTTCAAGATTTCAATCCAAGGTGAACTAAACGAATTACCACAAGCTTAAAAAAAAATTGTAAACATGATTTTTTTCGTTTAGTAAATTTCTAGTTTACTCATGTCTGTTGGTTTTCACTTTGTTGTTTGCCCTGCGACTCGACGATGTAATAAATTGGAATTATTGGGTTATATTCTTGCCCATCTGGTTTTGGAAAAGTGCAGCTATTTTAGGAGCGTTAATGGGTAGCTATGTTTGGTGGAGACATCCACAGTACAGGTAAATAAACTCATCAAATCATTACGATCATGTGTCATTAAATATTCCTGTTTTTTATTTCAACAGAGTCGAAGGCGAAGGATACGTTCATTACAAAGCGATGCTTATTTGTTTAGCGCTTCATTTATTGCTTTTAATGTTTGAGTTACTAGTTTGTGATAAACTAGAGAGCAATCGTCATCTATGGATTCTTGTTTTTATTCCTCTCATCTTTATTTCCATAATTTCCATCGCCATTTGCATTTGGTCAGTTAAACACGACCGTTCTTTCGAGTTGGAATTATTTTGCTCCGTCAATATTCTTCAGTTTATTTTCCTAGCGTTAAGACTTGATGAATTTATTACCTGGAGTTGGGTGGTAACAATTTATGAAATTGAATTGAAAACGAGTATTATCGTTTTTAAAACAAATCAAAAAAAAATCATGTTTAACAGGTTGTGTTTGTGCCTCTGTGGATCGTTATGTGTTTGGCGCTAATTGGCGTTTTATATGCTATAATATTCGCGACAATTCTACTTCGTTCGAACGATGTAAACCCTGAGCACCGCAGAACCAGCGTCAATTCAGCAGTTGCATTCAGTTTTCTGGTCGTCCCTATGCTAGTGGCCGAGGTAAACTCAATTGGAGTTGTGAGTTGTTGATTTATTCTAAAATATAAAATTTACCTTTTCTTTTCCCCGTAGGTTCTCGTCGCTAACAAACTGGATGGTGATCCAAAAGCACTTTCTTTCCTAGCAAGCATTTCACCCATGTTTCTTTCATATATATCTCTAATTTGCATGGCGTTTGGATCCAAAGGAGGAAATCATTGTGAGTGCGGGTTAATGGCAAAATCGGTTACTCTAATTTACTAACTTTCGTTTTAGGGTGGTTTGGAATACGGAAGGATTTCTGCCACTTCTTGCTAGGCGCGTGTCCTCTTTTACAAGAATACGGAAACATCTCCTATACTTTACAAAGCGACGAACGGGACAACCCGGACGAATTGATTACTCGAAAAATGGAAATGTCACACCGCTTGAAATCTTACAATCCGGAACCACGAGTCGTAATACCAAAACTTGCCATCGAGATGCCAGACTGAATTTACCCGTTTGATTGTACAAAAATGTTTTTCTACTGTAGAAACTTGTAAATAAATCAAAAACTGCAGTATGTCAATTTTTTTTTATAACTACATACATCCATTGCCACTTTCACAATTATAACTTACAAAGAAAAAAACATGCCAAGATTAATGATGCAGTTTTTTTATCCATAGCGTAGAGTTTTTGCTAGAAAAATATTTTGTTTTTAAATTTCACGATCCATGCATATCAGCTATTAATGTGCTGTACGCGTAAAGACTGTACATGTTTCCTGTGGATACAGACTGTTGTGTTTGGAATTGCACAGTGCCTTGCTTCATTACGAATCCATTGGTGGCATCTGCACAATAAAAAACATCAAATATAATGCTATCCTTTTTTTTTTTTTTTTTTTTTTTTAAAAAAAAGGGAATTTTAAATGTGTATATGCGTGTAAATATTAGCTCGTTTAACTTAACTTAAAAAAGAAATCTGAATTAAAATAAAACACTAGATTCAAGATTTCTTTGATTATTTTATGCGAAGCTAGTGTCAATCATTTAAAATTACTTAAATTCACGTATAAATTTAATAAAATGTCTATTTTTTTTCTATAAATGATTGCACGTATTCGTATCTAAATATTGTTGTCATGCATTTATCTAAAAGATAAGTCAATTGTAAAATCTGGCTGGGGAGAGATAGAAGCCAAGCTAAATGTTCTTAAATAGTACAAAATATCCCACTTGCATTATTCTATAAGTTGTTCTTAAATATAACATCCCATCATGCATCTAGGTAAGTGCCTGTTGATATCATAAATGCCATAGACACTTTGATGATCACGCATGTAGGGCGCGATTGCATCTCCGACCGATGCACACGTCGCGATATCCTGGCAAGTAGCACAATTCACATTCTCTACTAATGGACTCGCAAGATCCGCTTCTGCAACGGAAGTTATTTCATTGTATTGTAGCACATGACAAAAACATCAGCTTTAAACAAATATATGTATTATTTATATACATGTTTATGTTTGTCAAACTAGCGTAACAAGTCTTATCATCATTGCACTAGTTTTTAGAGTTATGAGGCTGATAATGATCAAAAACATAAAAACAAACAAATTTGGTCACGAAAACGTTTTCAAAACAAAATCCGCCCTCAATCACTGTTTTGACAATGAAATTTCTCGAATAAAATCGTTTCACAAAGTTCACATCATCTTCACAAACAAACAAATTAAAATTCACAATCTCCCTGCCCCCCTCGCCCGCCCGCCCCCTCCAAATCGTGAAACAACAGTATGAAAATTAAGTGAATGTGCATTGTTTCCCCTGCCCCACAAAAAACAATTGCCTGATAGATTTCCTTTCCCTTGCCCAGTTCATTCCCAAATCTTTTATTACAGTAAAACATGGCGAACGTGTCAATTCACAGTTCACGTCTTAAACTTACATATTCCAAGTAGTGATTTTACACCTGTCCATTAGTTACTCCCCAGCCTAGATAAAGGCCATATAAAGGCCTTGGGCATCAGCCACTCTGATAAAGACGCCAAATCTGCACATACATTTATTCAACGACGACTGGTCTCCGTGGCAACCGTCCACTGCCTCAAATCGCTTTTTGCATCTCATTCTGCTCAGTTGGGAAGGGGATAAAAATAAAACTTATCGGGCTAACAATACTATTATTATTCCAAAATTAAAAAAAAAAAAAAAAAAGATAAAAAAATATTGTAATTAAATTTTTTTTTTAAAATGTACCATACCAGAAGTTGACATTTAAGTTTTGAACAGCCTTAATTAATAATATTTCAAGTTCTGCTTTGGTATCAAAGGTTTTAAATCAAAGTCAAGATTCAAAATAATGAATTTTTCATTTTGCTCAACGTTATTTATTTAATCAATTTATTAACTTATTAATTAATTTATTATTTATAATAATATAAGGTCGGCCAATTGAATCTTGACTCGAAATACGCTTAATTTAAACCAAATTAAGAATAAAAATTAATAATTCAATTGCTTCTTCGATGTTTATTTAAAATATCGATTTAATTACTACTAAATGCATTAAAGTAATTTTTTTTTTCTTCAGATTTTAATTCATTTATAGCTTTTCGGAAGCAATTGAAAACTAATTTGTCCAAAAAGATCAACCTTTAGAAAAGAAATTAAAATTGAACAATTACAACAAATTATTAAAAAAAACTATTAGACGTCTTTTTGGACAATAATAATCACTTGACCTGTTCTTAAATTGATTTTAACATTTCAAATAGTTCAAATAGTTAGCAATGAAAATAGTAATTCAATTTAAGCACAGTTTTTTATTTATTATTATTATTATTATTATTATTTTTGTTTGTTTGTTTAAAAACTACACTACAAAATTAATACCAATCAACAACAAATTAAACTTTACCTTCGTTAGATTTCATCCGTTTAATAACGTTACAATTAACGTCATCGTAGCTTCTTTTCCGTCCTGATAATAAATTTATATTTCCATTCTTAATATAATCAATTCCACCTCTTTTAAAGACTGGAAAGTCATCAACATCCATTTCTAAATTCATGGCTTGAGAAACAAAACCTCCATTGTGATAGGATTGAGAAATATCTGGCAAATGGCCCCCATTTAAGCCTTTCCGAATCCAATCGGCATCGTACAACCCACATTTTCGTTCGTGGAACCCTAAAAAAAACTCGTATCACACATCAACAAATTCCGAAAAAGAGAAAAAAAAATTATTTCCTCTACCATTGCTCAAATTAAGAGGGCTGATGCGAGTCAAGTAATCAAAACAATGCATGTGTCCACAAAGATAACAGATTATTTCAGGTGTTAACCCATCACAGTTTGGAATTCTGTAAAAATAAAAATAAAATTGTCAAAAACAAACTTATCAGTGAAAATAGCTTACAAACCTTATTTCAGCACCATTTTTTATTAATATATCAACACACTCGATGTTTCCTGTGCGAGCCGCCTTATGTAAAGGCGTTTCTAGGAGACCATCCTGGAAATGAAATATTTTGATAAATTAAAATGTTGTTGTTTGTTGATCAAATACACTACGCACACCCACCTGTTTGTTTACATTCCCACCAGCATTAATTAACCACTCCACGCACAATTTCTGACCGGTAAATGCCGCTATGTGTAATGGAGTTTGGCCGAAATTGCTGCTGGGTTGGTCCAGAATCGGCTTATGCAATGCAATTGCTTGCAAGCACTCGATCTAAGAAAACGAGGGTAGATGATAATAAATCAAACCCGGACAAAAAATGGCGCTTTTATTTTGTAATTTATAACAGCCAATGAGAACACGAGTCTGAAGTGAGAGACGGTCCGTGATTGGTGGGATTTATCATTGTTTTTAAAAGGTGGCATGTTATTCGTCCGTTTGATAGAAAAGCGTTTTATTGAATATTTTTCGAAAACTTTAAAAAATTTACCGTAATTCTTGTCATTGATGTCACGTACCTTTCCAAAATAAGCCGCCCAATGAATGGGAGACAAATGATAAATTTCATCTTCTTTATCAATTTGAATTCCTTGTTGGCTTTTTCCATCCATAAGCCACTGTCTAATGAGTCTCTCGTCTGAATTGCGTTCGTTGTTTTCCGATTTTAGTGAAAAAGTCGTTTCATTTTGGTGCATCATATTAAATCAGATGTGGTGAAGAAGTAACCTAAGGGAGAGAGCAATGTGTTGTACGCGAAATGTGAAATTCAAACTAATGCAGTGCAGCCAGAAAACTAAGCCGCTTCCATTCACATCCGGGCATTCAGCTCTTCCTGTAAGTGCAATAACCTCCAACAGAGGTCACTGCAAGGACACCATTCATGAATTACCTTTTTAAAAAAATAAAAGAATAATTAAATTTTAATGAGGGCTGTATGGAGCACGTAAATAAAATGCCAAACTTGTATCGAAACCAAGGAAAACATTTATCAACATCATTCTAAATTGAAACAACTCGATTTTATTTATTAGTCGTTTAACAGATTGCATTACATATATGAACTTTTAGAGATATAAATTTATATCACGTTTTGACATGATTCAATAAATACATAATTTAGTCTTGCAATTTAAATAGATTTCTTTTCCCCAATTCTTCCATTTCTTTCAAAACATTTGCCACGTTATATCTCAACAAATGAAACTTGGAAATCGAAACTTCAAACGTTATCGTTCGACCGTTACTTAAAGTCATCTGTATTAAAATTGAAGGTTGAAGCACTCGGCTAAGAAAGCTGCAAGTTAAAAGTAAGTCAAGCACTCAAACTCAGTGTAATTGCTCTTATTTTTTCCACCTTGTTGATATTGTAACGTCGACTCTCCATTTAAGTTGCTTTAGTTTAAGTAAACTAGGTCGTGAATTTAATGTTGCTTCATCTAGCGCCGCTCGTCTTTTAAAAAATAAATAAATACATACATAAGTAAATAAGTAAATAAATAAATAAATAAACCTTAAATTTACTTTTTGCCATAAATGACATTTGTCAAATCTTCAGCAAAATCATTTGGTATCCTAGAAAAGAATTTAATATTGTAGCAAAATAAACTCGAACCAAAACAACTGAACGCAATATACCTGAGTGCCTTTAAATTATCTTGTAATATCTGCAATGATATAAAGCCTTGAATTAATCTCTTATCATTGATAAATATAAATTATTTTACCACTGGTTTTAGCGCACTTTGTTGCACTCGTAAAGCGGCTCTTAAAATTAAATACAAACCAGAAAAAATCATTTCAAAATCATTTTTGGACTTGCTTCCTTCAGATATGCGAGTTAATGCATTATTTGGAATGTCTTTACCTTCGATTGATGACACAATAACTAAAAGTTTTAAAAAAATTTAAAAAATATTAAACGGAAGCAAGTATAGTGACGCTAATACCTTGTACAAAATTCCGGAATATTTGCTTTTCTAAACCGTCTAAATGCTTGTGTAAAACAAGCGCTGATTTAGGGACACGGGCCCCGAATATCGTGACTCCGTCCATTTTTGCTAATACAGGTGTCGCCACCTAGTGACAAAACTCCTAACTTTAATTTAATAATCGGTTCGTATTTTGTATTTTATTTTTGCTTCGTAGAAGAGGACTTTTAAATAACTGAAAGAATTCTGATGTTTGTCAATTTAAAAAAAAGCAACTTGTTTTAATTCATGAAAAAATTAACTTCCAACATATTTCTTACCAACTACACAATATTGAGAATTGTTTTTAAACATTAAAAAAAAAAAAATAAACAGTATCCAGTACATATTTTTTTTTTTCTTCGGTAACACAAAAAATTTATAAATTCAATTTTGTAAATATAACAAATGAACCATGATCTTTTTCCAACAAAATAATCATCTTTTTCAAAATACAACCCGAACTTGATCACGGTCCAAAATAATATTTCCTTAAGTAGATTTCATTAACCAACATTCCAAACTGCTGTACAAAAACATTGACCCCAAAAACAAATATATGTATATGTAATGTATGTATATATATATATAAGTTTGTATAAATACAGGAAGCATGAACTGAGATCAAAATCTCATTGTGCAAAATTGGCAAGAAAGAGAAAAAATTTTAAACTTCCAATAAAAAAAAAAAAAGAATTTCTCCCGTAATTTTCTACCACAACTTGGTCGATGGGCCTCCCGGTGGATTACGAACACGAACTTGCGGATGACGCAAGCATTTCTCGGTTTCGATGTCTTCAGATTTGTAGCCTTCGCCCGTTATCGGATTACCCAATCCTAAAAAATTAAAACAATAATTTAAATTTTTTTTAAATAAATAAATATATTACATACATACAGAATAGTAATTTAATTTCCCAAAACTTAATTCTAGATTAAAAATAAAATTTACTGTCTAGTTTTACCTGATCGTTTAACCGCACTCACAGCTGCACCAATCTCACCATCACCAGCACCAGGAATAATTTCTGCTCAAAGCAAATAAAAACCCAAAAAATATAAAATAAAATTAAAATATAAAATTAAAAAAAAATACGGGAATTAAAATTAATAAAAACAAATAAAACATTGAAAATTATATAAAACAGTCGCATTGACGTGTAAACTACTCTACGCACCACTATCACAATCATTATCATTTGCTGTATTCGAAGTTTCACCATCTTTACAGCAATCATCTGACACATTACTTTTCTCTACACCTTTGGTTAAAGCAACATTTTGCTGAACGATTTCGGGTTCTTGGAAAATATTGGACTTGAGGTAATTCTTGATTTTTCGCGGAGTCTCATTCGACTCCAGCAAACCAAAAATTCGCGATGACGTATCATTACCAGCATTTTTGATCTTGTACTCGGCAGCCCTAGCTGAGTTCTCTTGGGCCGAAGTCGTGCCAAAAATATCAGATGACCCTCCTCCAGGTGGTTTCAAAATCCTGTATTAACGACAAAATACCTTTTAGTACACATCATATTTAAAAACATTAAAAAAAATTCATTTTAAAAAATGCATAATTTAAAAAATAATAATAATTTCCTATTTTGTATATGGTCACGTCCAATGACCTCAACCGCAAAGCATTTTTTTTTTTCCAATATCAAAAAATATAAAGCCACAAAATCAATTCCACAGAAGCCAACATGCGAAAATTCGTCTCACCTTGTCATTTCTAATTAGTCATACAAGATTAGAAATGATCGAAAATTAAAAACAAATTCAAATTTTAGTAGTCTGCCGAAGCGCTCTAAAGCCACCATTAAAGTCAACAAATACGAAATAAATAAATAAAAAAGTGAAAAATGTTAATTAAAATAACCAATAACATGCAACTTACGTCTCTAACTTTTGTTCCATTTCTCCAGATGAAACAGAACTGTTAGAGGAAAGCAGGTAGAGAAGGATAAAAAACAGAAAAGTTAATTTTTTTTTGTTCAATTGAATATTAGAAGAGAAATACGATATAAACATCATGAATATCAACTTGCCTACAATGTGGCACAGGTGGCTTAATATGATCCACCTCCTCATCGTAATCACCACCAAATATGTCGTGGCAATCACCACCGGGGGGTTTGAGTACCCTGAAAACACGGGGCATAACAAACAACAAACTTACCATCAGAATGCATGTAAACAAGCAAATATTATCTCGCATTTACAACAATAAACCCCAACTCACTTAACCGCCCGTTTGTGAAATCGGTCAATCCCAATCATTGGCCGAATAAATTTCCCTTCCATTTTTGCATTCACTAGTCCTTCCGCGAACCACACTTTCAACAACCTCCAGTAAGGTTACCACACCGAACTAAAATGTAAAAGAAATTATGGAAGGAAAAAAAAAAAAAAAGAAAAAAAAAAAAAAAATTCCTCGCTTCTTTCTCTGCGGGCCATTAACAGATGCAACCTGCCATGGCCTGAACAAACTTTTAGTTCTTGTACGAGTGAACAATTTCGAATACATCCCCCTCAAGCTTAGCCATGACCTTATGGAATAAATCGCTCCGCTTTTATTTCCTATCAAATGCCCTGTTAAATTATTCCAGGTGAGAATAAATAAATAAAAATTAACTCAAATATCCTGATATTATCACATTATCAAAACAGTTATCTAAATATGTATTAAATGTACATTTAAATGTTCCAAACCGGTTTTTTTTTTTTTTAAATAATTAGATGCTTGTGTTTATTAAAATAGGATTTAGAATATATAATAAATGTTTTTCTAAATTCCTTTATGTATATTTCATAATTTCATTATTCTGATGGAAATTTGTCTGACTAAATGTGGGTTTCCCTTTTAGCCATTTTAGAACGATCAATTGCTGCAAACAATTGTCTAGTTTGTTGTTGACTGCAACAATTCAGATTGAATGAAAAAGAATTTTCATTGCAGTCATTTTGATAGAAAAAAAAATTTTCTATTATTCTATGATTTTATGATAATAAAAGAAAAAAGATGTACAAATCCCGTGTGCTTGGTTAATAAAGCAGAGAGTTATGCGCTTCAGCTATGTTGAAGGTTAAAATGAATGTGTAATATGAATTTATGAGCAGGAAATATTACAAATTATTATTTTTTTGTTTAAAATATTTTTTTTTTTTATTTAAAAAAAAAAAAATTAGTTATTAGAATAAATATTTTGAGTTTTACCGTTTCTTGCCCAGGCCTACACGGTCAAGTTCAACATGATGAAACGCAGCGTAAGTTGCCATTGAAAACAAGTAGCAATCTGTTTCCAAATTCACGTCCCTTTAAATTTTCTACGTTTAGGGTGGAGTGTAGAATTTAAAAAGAAAAGAAAAAAAGTAATTCCCCCTGGACATTATTACCAAGTAAAAATATTGGTTAACCCCACCTCTTGTGTATGATTGGAGGAAGAATCTTTTTTCTAATTCAGCCATTTGAGAAAATTGCTACATGCATGTTGAGTTGGGACTATCAAGAAAGGTTTGTCTTGCTCGGATGATTTTTTACTTTCGAATTTTGCTTTTCTTATTTCCTTTTTTTGTACTTGTTACGGTTCGAGTTGTTAAATGGTTCGCAACACTTCCCACTTATAAAAAACAATTTCTACAAGTGCTGCAATTTATCGAGCACATTTTTAACAAAAAAAATATATATATACTTTTTAGAACTACTATGAACAATTTGATGACTAAAAACGTTTTTCACTTCAAATTGATTGAATTTTTGAAATATTTTCTTTGTTTTTCCAAGGCTAGATTTAATTTTTGTTAGATCTGAGGAAGAGTGTGTTTAAGTTTAATGAGCACAGGAGATACGATTGAAGGTCATTATAATTTTATATTCTATGCTTCCTAAAAATTAAGGAACAATTAAAATCACTTTCTAGTAGAAACATCAAGTCAAAGATTCAGATAACACAATCGCTGTCCCTCGACATGAAAAGCCCAAGGTTAGAAATGCATTAACTCGTTCCACGCGACCGATTCCAATTTTACTACATCAATAGCTTTTGTTATTACACCGAAATAACTTGTACAATCTGTACAAACCTGTTTATTTCCTCCTCTTAATAGAGAAAGGTTTACGAACTCAGAACGGATAAACGATCCAAAACTGATGAGTCGCCTTAGCAACATTCGTAGCCGCCATTTTCGTAAACCAAACGGATTTTTTAACGGTTTTCGCGGATTTTAAGTGATTAGGGATTGGAAATAAATTTGTTGGTTATGCTTACTTGGAGGAAGATCTTTCACCAGATTCCAGGCCAATTCTATACTGAGTAGAAGTCATTTCGAAGAGATTGGAAAAGGTTTAATCACCTCTCGATTTCAAGTCAACAGAATGACTCACGCGATGCAACAGACCGCAAATAGTTTCGTCAACTGTCGGCAGATGGAGTCGGAAAAACTGACGGTATACACAGGCGTGATGCAGAACCCGGTATTGGCTAATTTCAAAAAGATGTAAATTTATATAAAATCGATAACGGGAAATCAGAAACCATTCACCAACGCACTTATCGGAATAAATTTAATCTTGGGTTTTATAATAACCTATAAATAAAAATAAATAAATATTAAAAGAAGTGTCTTTTACAAATATTAATCACGAGGGGGAGCCGCTTTTTAACAATGAAATAAACATTTTGATCATTCATTTTATCTGGTTTTGTTAAAGTTACAGAAATTGGAGTACATGATTAACAGAAATGCGTAGAGTTTCAAGTTTAAAATCGTTGAGTTTAAAAGTGGTCGCAGATTTTGTGTGGGATGCACTTACAATCAGATCTCCAGCCTTGGAACTGATATTAGGGAGGAGTACGTATAACGATGAAGTCAATATAAAAACTTCTATTCTAATGCGAATTACTTCCAAGTTTGATTAAAATATTTATTTCACGTTTATGAAAAATTGGTTTATTATTTCAGAAATAATGTTTTCAAATGTAGACTTGGATACCAGCAGTTTTGAAATGGGACCACACAACTTAGAAATCACTTTCCAACAGTTAATTGAATATTTGAGTTTGCGTAAGTTTGTATATACTTTGTATATACTAGGTGATTAAAAGCTCTTATCGGCATTGGCAGCTACGGCTACTATTCGAGGGCGGTTCGTATTTGAAAGTTGTTTTTCATTCGTTTCGTTCGTTCTACGTTCGTTCTAATTGTATTTCATTTGGATAATAGCCTCGATTTATAGCCGCTCTCGTATTATTCGTAATTCTTGAAACAGATACAACTAATAAATTCTGGCAGGCTTTACTTATTTTCTACATCTATTCTTCTAGCCACAAGTTTGAAACTGGAGCTCTCACACGTTCTAAGCAGACAATACAAATATCGCTACTTCAATTTATTCCAATTGTTGCTTATGATCGAATTGGGATTTCACGATCTTGACGATTACCACTGTATCCACTTGAGTAGAAATTTGAGGCTCCTACATTTTCTTAAATTTGGGAAAAAAGTAACATTCTTAACTATTGTAACCTAAGATTATTACATTTAATATTCATGCGTCATTAAATAAGTTAAGATAGCAAATACATTCAATCCAACAACATTTATTTGATGATGATGATGTTAGAGCATAGAACATTTTTTTTCAAAATTAACTTTCTTTCATTCCATTTTTTTTTTCAAATAGAACACAAGAGAATTATTTCTTAATAATTGGATGTATGAAATTTCGGCCCGCAGCGGTTTCACATCGATTCAGACCCAAGAGTTTCTCTTAACATCATTTCCCTACCTGCAAGAATTGAGTGTCATAGACTGCAACGCCTGCACTTTGTGCTTAGTCACCAAATACTGCCCACATTTGAAGAGGCTGAATGCGGCTTATTCCCTTGGTTTAACAGACGAAGGAATCGAAGTTCTTTGGTCCCCGCAATCCGTTACGAAACAGTTGATGTATTTGAGCGTTAAGAAAACAAACGTGACTCCAAGGGGAGTGGAAATAGCCTTGAAACACTTGGCTCGTCTCGGGAGCCTAGAATGCAGCAATCACATGGACACTATTGTTCTTATTAAATCCTTATCGGAGCAGGAATTGGCATTCGTTAGGTACAAAGAAATGTCAATAACCTTTACAGACGAGACGGAAAAAATATACAAATGTAGGGATTTGATCCCCAAACTTGCCCCGATTTTCCCAAATTTATGCGATCTTACAATCGATGCCCAGGTGTCTATCGAAACAGAATGTTTGCTTTCGTTACTATCTTCATCAAAAATTTCAAAATTAAAGCTCGATCTGCAAATCAATGCCAGCATAAGTTTATTCCCATGCGACAACTCCTGGCACCAAATCAATTTCTACCCGCAAATGAACAATTTAACAAAACTCAGTTTAGACTCGGAAAAAGAATGCAAAGTTTGCATCCATTCGTTGCTAAACAGCACACCATGTCTTCAGTATTTGACCATTAAACATGAAATCTATTCTGGATGCAGTCACAGTCACAAAGAAGCCATGGCGATCAATTCGAGTGTTTCGCATTTAGCACTAGTATTGCTGACTAATAATGATGGAATGGTGGAAAAATGTCTGGGCTTGTGTCCCAGTATCAGAACCTTGTTATTGGTATTGGTCGATGAAGAAGTGCAGTTCAAGATCAGCGGCGAGAATTTGGTAAATCTAACTCATCTGAGTTTGGATTACCTGCAAATGGAAACCGCAGTATTTTTAGTGAGAAACTGTCCAAATTTAAAGCTGCTTAATTTAATACAGCAATCACCAGAAAGCGAGGAAGCGATGTGGTTCCAAAGACGCAGTCCCTTTGTCAAAGTGATATCCTATGATGATTTTGAATATGAAGCTGATTGCTGGCATAGATATGCAGTCTTTTCGCTATGTTGTTTGTTTGAGGCTTACGAATCTAATATCTGATTTCAATTTTCGACCTCGCTCACCTTGTAATTAATGTGCTTAAGTTAGTCTGACTTTGATTCTGTATACTAATGAAAATTTTGATGTTTATTATCTGTATAAAACAAAACACTGAACAAAAATGTAAATTTCTAGTATTAAAAAAAAAAAAAAAAAAAAAAAACAGAAAAAATAATAAGAAGAATTTCTTTTTAAAAATTTAAATAAAACTAAAAAGTACAAAGGGATTGGATACTTTTTCTTACCACTTTCAGTATTGAAACAGTTTACCAGAAACTGAGTGGTAAAAACCTTGAAACATTTATTTCGTTTGTAGAACGCAGTAATCACATCGACACTGTTGGTCTTCTTAAATCCCTGTTGGAACAAGAAATTAGTTTTCTTTAAGAAGAAAAAAATTTATCATTTACAGGTGTGGTAGAGAAAAATAATCTCGGTGAAAACAAATCCCCATCAACATTCCCAATTAATTCCAAGACTATTCAGTGACCCCAAAAAAACAAAAAAAAAAAATCAAAATTTAATCAAAATTGTATTTTATAACAACATGTAAATCCAAAAATAAAGATTTAAAACAAAAAAATCTTCTACAATTAATTAAACACGAGAAGGATCCGGTTTTTAACAATGAAATAAACCGTTTTAGTCATTCAATGTATCAGAAGACAAAATTTTTTAAGTTACAGAAATAATTTGTCTGTAAACTGAGCGCATGATAAATAATTAACAAAAATGTGTAAAGTTTCAAGTTTAAAATCTTTGAGTTTGAGAGTGGTAGCAGATTTTGTGTGGGATGTGCTTAAAATAAGATCTACGCCCTTGGAACCAACATTAGGGATAAGTATGTTAGAAATTTAAACAAAAATAAAGTCGCCCTATTTATTTCATATTTATAGAGAATTAATTTATAATTTCAGAACTAACCAATTTATTGAATGGCTTGGATGGATGCAGTTTTCACGCTCCTTTTTTAAACTGTCTCAAAATGATAGCTCTGGTATTCCAGAATGTTTTTAACGCCAAATTATTAATGAATTCAGTGTGGAATAATTTTAAAATGAAACCGCACAACTTAGAAACCACTTTGAAACAGTTAAATGAATATTTGAGTTTGCGTAAGTTTTTTTTTAATTTTAATTTTTATATTTTTTTTATTATTACGTATATTCGTATTTCACGAAAAAGATACAGTTCATCCGTACAATTTGTTAGTAAATAAGTTATGACAGGCTTTACGTATTTTCTACATCTGTTGTTCCAGCCACAAGTTTGAAACTGGAGCTCTCTCACGTTCTAAGTACACAATACGATTCTTACAATTTATTCCAAATGGCGCTGATGATCGAAATGGGATTTCACTGCCTTGACTTTCAACATTATTTACACCTGAATGGAAGCCTGAGACTGATAAACCTGCTTAAATTTGGGAAAAAAGTAACATTCTTAACGATTATACCCTAAGATCATTTTATCTAAGATTTATGTCCCATTAAATAATTTATATTACATAAATAAGATTAAATTTAACACCACGATTAAAACCACCGCACAAATTGATGACGTTAGGGTATATAACATTTATCATAATTAATTTTATTTTCTTTCCATTTTTTTGAAATAGAGCATTAAAAAGTTAATTCTTCGTCAATGTATGTATAATTGTTCGGCCTGCAACAGATTTACATCGATACAGACACAAGAATTTCTCATAACTTCATTTCCCTACCTGCAAGAAGTGAGTGCCAATGGAACGTGCTGTACCGACTACACTTTGTGCTTAATTGCCAAATACTGCCCGAATTTGAAGAGGCTGAAAGTGAAAAACGGCCATGCTGTAACGGATCAAGGAATTGAATTTCTTTACTCACCGCATTCGGTAGCGAAGCAGTTGGTGTATTTGAGCCTTTGCAACACAAAAGTGACCGCAAAGGGAGCAGAAAATGCCTTGAAGCACTTGGTTCGTCTCGAAACGCTAGAATGCAGCAATCACATGGACACAATCAGTCTTCTTAAATCCCTGTCGGAGCAAGAATTGGTGTTCATTAGGTACAAAGAAATGGCAATAACCTTTACAGAAGAGACAGAAAAAAAATACAAATGCAAGAATTTGGTCCACAAACTCCCCACGATTTTCCCTAATTTATGCCGCATCACAATTGAAACGGAGGTGGCCATCGACCCAGAATGCTTGCTGTTTTTACGATCTTTGTCAAAAATTGCAAATTTAGAGCTCACTCTCCACTACATCGATGCCAGCATGAATTTGTTTCCATGCGACGTCTACCACACCAATCCCCAACCGCAAATGAACAATTTGACAAAACTCTGTTTATGTTTGTTGGACGACGTTTGCATCCATTCGGTGTTGGACGGCACACCATGTCTACGGTATTTGACCATTCAAGACGTGATCGATTCGGCATGCAGCCACAAACAAGTCGGGATAAATAACTCCAGTGTTTTGCATTTAGCACTGATTGGGACTGGCGAATCTGTGGTGGAGAAATGTCTGGGTTTGTGTCCCAATATCAAAACCTTGGCATTGGTTGATTATGACGAAATGCAGTTCAGGATCAACAGTGAGAATTTGATCAATCTAACACACCTGAGTTTGGATTGCCTGCAAATGGAAACTGCGGCATTTTTAGTAAAGAACAGTAAAAATTTGAACGTGCTTAATTTAATCAACCAGTTACCAGTAAGCAAGGAAGCCGTGTGGTTTCAAAGACACAGTCCCTTTGTCAAAGTGATGTATTATGATATCGAATATGAAGCTAATTGGTTTGAAGATGAAAAGTTTTCACCATGTTATTTGTGTCAGGCTTACGAATCCTATATCTAATTCTAATTTTCGCTTACTCATTAAATTACTGTGTGCTTAAATGTTGTCTGACTTTGATTCTGTATAGTAATAAAAATTTTAATACTTATTATCTGTATAAAACGTAAAACTGTAAATAAAATTGTAAATTAAAAAAAAAAAAAAAAAAAATATGTTCTTGGAAGAGCATAAGTTCAAATTAATTTCAAGTTCATGGTGTGACCCGTATGTAACTTATCTGCAGTCAATATGTATCAGTTTATGGGATTTGACCGGTCATTCAGTCGAATCTCTTTTGAAAAATGTAAAATAAAACTTTTTAGAACGAATTTCTGAAGAAATAAAAAAAAAATAGCCTCATAAACTCGATTAGCAAAGTTTTTAATACAGAAATAATTATCCGTAAATTGAGGACACAAGTTGGTCTAATGATAACACTATCTTTGTAGTCTTTATAAATGCTGGCCATACAGAAAATAAAAGAAACTACTTGTGTAACAAATAGAAAGGAACTGAATACCTTCTCTTATCACTATCAGTAGAGAAATAGTTTGCGAGAGACTTGAGTAGAAAGAGTCTTGAAACACTTAGTTCGTCTGGAAAAATTAGAATGCAGCAATCGCATCGACACTATTGGTCTTCTTAAATCCCTGTTGGAACAAGAAATTAGTTTTCGTTAAGTATAAAAAATTTATCAATAACATTTAAAGGTGAAAATGAGAAAAAATACGACATTTTCAGTGGAATCAAATCCCCAACAACATCCCCAAATAATTCCACGACTATTCAGTGGCGTAACTACAA
Source organism: Strigamia crassipes (assembly GCA_034683725.1). Taxonomy (NCBI): domain Eukaryota; kingdom Metazoa; phylum Arthropoda; class Chilopoda; order Geophilomorpha; family Linotaeniidae; genus Strigamia; species Strigamia crassipes. The sequence goes on from JAQFXT010000416.1 coordinate 18,751, forward strand.
CAAGGGGCCCCAAAAATAATTTTTTGTCCAAAAAAAAAAATCAATAATCAATCAAAATTGTATAAAATTCTGTACATAAATGATCAAATTTCCTATTGATGACATGTAAAGTTGCCTTAATAATTTTGACTTAAACACGAGCAACTCGACACCCCGAAAAGACCTCCTCTAAGTTTGGGTCTCCAGGACATGGCAAGACGTCCCGGATGATAGCTACGCCGCTGTGACCAAGGAATGTTGACTTTTCCTATGACAATTTCAAAATTGGAGTCCACACTCATCTATTTCTATGCGAAATTTACGACAACTAATTCTATCCATCCACTATGCTCTTGCTAATAAAACTCTTGCTTGTTTATTAGATCAGCACTTCTCAAACTATGTAATGTAGCAGACCGGTATCATTTTCTGATGCCACGAAATTTCGGTAAAATTTTGATGGAACTAGGGACTAGGTAACATTCAATTCAATTTATATTTAAAAGCTCCTGACGCCAAAGTACCAAACTTATTTTAACATTGCCCTACAATATTTGCGTTTCAACGGTAAAGTGACAGACCGGCAAACACTTGCTCGCGAACTGGCACCACCACCGCTACCGCATAGAACATAAAAAAAATTAAAAGTGCTTTATTTATTTAGGCTGTGGATCTCAAAATGATGTATTTGTTTTCAATTTAATTTTACTTTACATTGCTGTATACTGCTTAGAAAGTGGATGTTTTTGGTCTGTTAAAGTCTCTTGGATGAATATCTGTTTTATGACCCAAAAATACAAAACTATTCAGAATTTTTTTCCAAAACTTATTATACACTAAAAACTGCTTAAATCAAGCCACATCAAAACTGATGCATATTGATAATCAACTTACTTTTATCCGTCGTTTTTGCTTAGACTTCCCAACTAAACTAATTTACCATTAGAAATTATTAAATTCAATTATTCCGCTTCTTGAGTGCAATTGAAGCCTTGACACCTAAAAAAATATTACTTTCGCAAAAAATGGCAAAGTGCATGCAATCAGGTTTATTTAAAAATAACATGTTAAGCGCAACCTCAACAGCCTGCAGTTTAAAAACACGAATTTATACACGCATAAATTCGATTCAGTACTGAGTACACGCCGTATCAAACTTAAGGCTCTTGCAGATAAAGATGTCGATGGTGAAATTGTTTGCAATAATAGTTATTTAGCTAAATAAAGCGCCGTTTTTCCAAGCAGGTTCGTGCAGATTGACCTACCGTATCTTATTAGGGCAAAAAGTCATACATAATTACGATATTACCATAATCGTGAACAATATCCAATCTGAGAACGAAATCTACAAATAAACTCTTGACGAAACAAGTTTCCTAACATTTGATAAATTCATACAGTCTAGCCTTAGAATTTCTTGTTTTGAAATGTTATGAATAATTAGTACATCATTAGAGAAAATAAAACATTACATTCAATTAGAATAAAATTGTTTTCCCCCTTTTTAACTCGCAAAATCGATCAACAGCAGTCTAATTATGCTGTGTTGTGTATAATCAATCAAATTTGTTAGGGGGAAAAACTGTTTAATTCTCACGCAACAAAAATGGCTATTTTTAAACAGCTTAATAACCGAAATTAGCCAACTCCTGAATGTTGTTGGTGCCATAACATGTCAACTGGTAAAAAATAATTTATCTAAATCTTTTTTTCTTCTTCTTTTACAAAAACGATGTATTATTATGAAAAACAAAATGTACGAAATAATTCTTTAGCAATATGTTGAACATTCGTCTAATTAGTTATTTTTGGGGCCTTAGAGAAATTTCTTTTCCGGGCCCCTTGGGAGCCTGGAAAATAAATTATGCTAACGTGCAACGTCAGTCTTAGTCTTAGAGTGAAGATAAATAACAACTATTGCACTTATTGTGCTGTACATAATTTTCTGGTTGGTCACTTGGTCGGTCTTCATTAGGCCCCACAAAAAAGCGGGCCCTAAACATTTGTTTTTGTTGTCTATGCTATAATCCACCCTTTTGTAATTCCGGTAAAAAAGATAAACTAATCTTCGTTTCCTGTAAACAAGCATTTCAGCAGCCATAGGATTTTTAGAAATTATTAAGTAGTAAAATAGAGAATCGCAAATCCCACACCTCCAGCTTCCAATGACTCATTAAAACGTTTAAAACAATCATTTCAGCCATTTCAATAAGGGGTTTCAAAAATGGCATGCTGAAGTGATATTACGATTGTTACGATTATGGCACTGAAGCGATTATCACGTAACCTGTATGGACCACATGAATAATCATTTCAGCGCTTATGTGTCATTAAGGGGTTTCAATAACGATGCTCTGAAGACGCTGAAGCGATTATCACGTGACTTATGCGAGCCAATCACACGAATAATCACTTCATCACTTCAGCGCTTATGAATAATCATCTGAAAATAAGTTTTTAGTGCTTAAAACATGGCGGAGACCAATACTGCTGTTATTCTTGTACTTTATACCAACAATTTTTAATTTTAAACTAATTTTAAACTAATTTTAAAAATTAATTTAGAAATTATCTTCAAAATTCTTGTAAAATTAATTTAGACAATTATTTTAAATGCAAGTCATGTGACATGCAGTATAATCGCTTGGACCTGGTGTGGGTCCTCAATAATGCAGTGCTTGTAATTATTGGAATAATCGTTCAGCGCCTTCAGCGCGTCATTATTGAAACCCCTTATTGTCTGAAAAAGAACTTGTAGTGCTTAAAACATGGCGGAGACTGACAATACTACCATTACCCTTGTGCTTTTTACCAACAATTTTTAATTTGAATAGAATTTAAACTAATTTTAAACGTTGATTTTCAAATTATCTTCAAAATTCATGTACAAATTTATTTTTTTAATTTAGTTAGAAAATTATTTTAAACGCATGTCATGTGATCTGCAGTGTAATCACTTGGACCTGGTGTGGGTCCTCAATAATGCAGTGATTACTGAAACAATCACTTCAGCGCCTTCAGTGACTCTTTAATGAAACCCCTTAATGACTGGTGGTTGTCAGTCTTGCAGGTTGATTTTGCTAAATCGTTTCAAATCATTGCTTCATAACAGAAAATCGCGCATCTATTGTTAATTTTAATGCAAAATATTTGCACACACTAAAAGATAGAAATAATTCATTTATGAATTGAATGCAAAATAAAGAAACATGAAAAAATAATAAATTTCAGGATTAGCAGACCCTGGTCTGAGGGGTATGTCTATCGGGACTTCAAGTAAAAACGATCCGGAATCTTTTTATGATTCAGAGATAAATTGCACGTAAACCAACAAGAGATCTTGCCAGATCATTGTCAAATCTGAGATTCGAGATTTAGTTATTAAAGATTCGGGCGGGGATTCAGAAAGGATTTGATCTTTTATAATAACTTGATTTTTTATTATTATTTAGTCAACAAAGTTCAGCGACAAAGTTAAGAGTAGAGTATTTCTCGCAATTGTAGTTTAAGGGAACAGATTCCAGTTTAAAAAAAAAAAAAAAAAATCTACTAACTGAAAAAAAAAAATTAGTTTCTTCTATTGACATAGTTCTGAGTTCTGCACTTATCTTCTTAAGCAGATGGACGACAACAGCAGCTGGAATTTTAAGGATAAACAAATTATTTGAATTATTATTATAATAATGACATATCTTTACAAATTGTAGCCAAAAGTGATCACCATCGATATCTCATTAGATGCATTCGAAACCTTTGCGAAAATCGATTCCAGTGTCACAAAGAATATATTCTTGGCACCACTTTAGAAAAGCAGCAAACAATAATTGTTAGCTGCCAATCAAGATAGGTACACCAAAGAACAAAAAAAACCATTGAGATCTTTTGATATCAGCATTGTATAGTGTAGTCGTGGCATGGGTCTAAGTAAAACAGTTGACCACAAATTCCAGATTTTAAGACTAGGCAAAACCCGGATGTCATTGGATATTAATAGTTTTTTATGCCCACTGATGAGAAAACTGCACTGCAGGAAAGTTTTTTTTGTCCATATGTGCGCACAGCTATTGCTCAATTAGCCAACAATTCCACTTTTCATGACACCACACACACATATCTATTACCTTCAGTTTTAATCATTGGTCTAAGTTTTTTAATCAGTGTTAATGTGAAGAGTATATGTGGATACACCTCAGGCTATACGCAGTACACTTTTGGCTTCTCTTACATACTGCCTTATACCATGTTTACACCAATGGATCTGTGTTAGATCCACCCAGTCAAATCCAACTGAACGCAATTTAAATATTCACCTGGATTCTGTAATTCTGTCGTATCCACACCAAAGTTGATTTAATCAGTCAGTCAACATGACCAGTTAACAATGAATATTGCAGACATTGTTATTTGAATGTAAATGTTTGGTCATCAGCCAAAAATGTGCATGTTTTTTGTTTTCTTTGCTGCCATTTTTGTTCAATTTTTTCCAATGTGCTCTTACGACAGATAGATACACATTTTTGCCTGCACAGTCTGCTGCCGATTCCAATCCAATCATCGAATCGAATTGTGAGAAGTCAATTGGCGAATGAAATTATTGGCACATGGATCGGGTGTTATCATTCAACTCCACTATTGCTTTAGTTAATTTACTAAATGTCATTTTACTGAGTATACTACTGCAGCAATATGGCTGCACATCTTTTAGCAATTGCGTTCCATCATTTGTGGGAAATAATTAAAACAATTTCGCAAAGGAAATGTTTATAACAGAAGAAAAATGCTTTGATTTAAATCAAAATGCCAATTGTAACATCTTCGTATGGGTATTAAGCTTGTATTCGGTTTGCCCAATTTCGGTTTGGTTCAGCAAGGTTCGGTTCGCGCGATTTGCAGCAAATTTCGATTCGGTTTGACCCAAATAATTCGGGTCGGTATAACCCAAACCGATAGCAAACCGTACAAAAGCGTATGGTAAGATTAAAGTCATGTTTTAGCCATTTTTATGAGTCTAAATTCGAAAACATGCCCAAAACGTGACCGAAATGTTACCAAGAGGCTGAAAAATAACATTGCAATTTGTTGTGACTTTATGTAATTTATCGGTGTTTTGGTGACGTATCGGTCACGTTTTAGGTACTTTTTTAATTTAAAAAAAAAGGTGAGACCAAAATGCAACTGAAATGTCACCAAAGAGCCGAAAAATAACCAAACCGTGACCAAAACCAGAAAAAAACCACAAGATTGCAATATGTTTTTATTAACTTATCACCCGAAATTTTCGGTTTTTTTCGGTTCGGTTCGGTACCGTTCCGGTTTCGAGATTTTCAAACCGAATCGGTTCTGTTGAAGAAAATATCAGTTGTCAGTTCAGTTTTATGCCTAGTTTACACTTAAACCACTTTTATAGAAGTTAGGACATTTAGAAAGTCTAATTTTTACAAGTTTGTTTTGGCCAGTTCACAATTGTGGATTAGCCTTGTAGAAATCCGTGATGTTTTTTTTACTATTGTAACCAAAGTGTGCTATTTTCGGCGTTTTTCGTGATAGTGTCAAAAACCTTTTTTAAAAAACGTACTTTTTCAACTTTAAATTAAAAAACAAAATGTACAGAGTTGTAGACAATTAAATTCTGAACAAAACTGGCCTGTTACGAAATTAATCGAAGCTTTTCTGATATCAAACTAAATGAATTTAAAGTGGACGTATGCAATCTGGCATCCATTTTTATTCAAATCATCCACTGGTGGCGCTAGTTCAAAATTTGTCACGTGACTAGTTTAGGGGCGTGTTTTAGACTTGCAACCCAGAGTTTTAGAAGTCGCCATTTTGTTCCGAGTTGTAGAAAACTAGAACAAGTGTGAACTTAAGAGTTTTTTAAACTTGGATAGTTATGTACACAAGTTGTTCAAGTGTGAACTAGGCATTAGTTCGGTTCAGTTTTAGTTTAAGGAAAAACCGAACCAAACCAACCCGAATACAAGCTTGGGTACATTGAGCCTCCAATGAGTGATTTAAAAAAAAAACTATTTCTCATTAAAAAGTGTCAATTTATTTTAGGTAGTTTGTTCAGAGGCGCATTCATAAAGTAATGTCTAACTTGCAGTTAAACATGTTTTGTTGTTCAAATGTCGTGTGCAAGTCCACTGCGACGAAAACAGACTACCGTATTCCTTCGGTTAAGAGCCGTCTTCGAATAGTAGCCGCGGCTATAAGTCGAAGAGCCTCATTTCAGTTGGTCAGATTACCAAACATACAAAATAAAATACAAAGGAACATTTTTCGTGCGAATTTTGGTTTAATTTTGGTTTAATTTTATAATGTAAATTTGGGAGTTACCGTTTGATGTCAGTGCCCAGGACACTCAACTAACATGCACTGCACATGTTAACCTCACTAACACTCCATTCCAGCAACCCAAGCCTAAGAAAACTCATCATTTCAAGAGCATTTCGTTAAAAAAGTTGTGTTAGTGAGACAACCAGTAGCTATCTAAAGCACAGAGCATAGTTGACTGATGTTTGAAACAGCATAAGACCATGATCACAATGGAACTGAGAATAAATTTTGTACAGGGAAATCGGGATAGGTCGAACCACAGGGAAATTCCTGATATTCCACCGAGGCAGTTTAGCAATATCAGTTAAAGCACAACAAAAATAAAACAAGTCCAACTTTTAGGTAATTTTAATTTACAAAATCAAATTTCTAGTTTTAAAATTCAGTTGTATTTTAGAAATAGTCACCACTTAGCGTACAAATGTTACTTAAGTTAAATTAACACATAACCATGCTAACTATATTGTAAAACATGCCATCGTTATAAAAAAAAAAGTACTTGGCACAAATTCGATAATAATAAAAATTGTACAAAACAAAATCCAAATCTTTCTTTCTATACCATTTAATCCATTTATTTGGCATTATTTCATTCATTTAATTTAAAAAAAATTACGACTGAATACCTAAACTTAGTTCCTAATTCCCATACAGCACACAAGTTTAAGTTACATCCCATGAACAAGCCTAGCCCAAACCACTATTTAACGTGAACATGACGCGACAGCACTTGTCGAGTTGTAGTGGTACCAGTGTACAAGTTCCAGGTGTTTTTCTAATTTTGTATGGCACACATTTAACTTATTTAAATGCCCACCAGGCTAGCCCAGTGTCGAGGTTTGGTATTATTACAAAAGTTATTACATCATGTTTGCTTTACATGGCCACTTGTTCTAGGACTTTGCATGCAAGATAACAGACATCCACCGCACAAAATTGGTAAACTTGTAAAAATTCAACTTTTAAAGGTCAAGTATTATCATCAAATTAAAATACACATTAAGAACACACAATGTACCATGAAATGCATAGAATTTTTGTAGCAGCTATATTCTCTGCAATCATCAGCACAAAATCAAAAAGTAGATTTTGTTCAGTTGTATGATGCATCGTGGGAACCTGTGTCAGCACATTCTAGCTTTTGTCATGCACATTTTGTTCTACTGGTAAACAAGAAAAGTAATTAAATTAATCTCATAATCTAAAACCAACTGAAATGTTCACAAAAAGGATGTAAAAGCTTAAACCCATTTAATCAACACCATTGGTCTTATTCCACTTCCGAGTCTTTCTTTCTCTTAAAATCGGAAAAACCGAGCCATACAGCAGGCCGAGATCAAACGTAACAACAATCAGATAAATCCAAGTTCACCATGTCTCTTCACAATGATTTTAATTTTCTTGCTACCTTAATATTGTTTAAAATTAATACAACTTAAAATTTATAAACAAAAGTTAAGTTTAAAAACAAGAAGCTACGCCTTTGTCGCTCAAATGATAATTATTTTGTAAGGTAACTAGCGTGTTCTATTTTAATGCCTGTACTTAATTGCTAATAGTGTCCAAATAAAATTAGAATTTTGCAGCATCCTTATCAATAAATTAAAAGCAAGATCACTTCATGCTAAATTCGCGATATTTTACACTTCCCACTACTATTTTCACCTCAACACTTACAGTAATGTTGTATTACGAAAAACCAATAATAATTACAACGAATTAATTTAAAAAGTGCTGATTTGTGTCCATCTGTCCAATAACCGAAAAAATTAATATATATGAAAACAGTGGAGTAATCGCACGAAAACTTGTTTAAAATTACCACGATGAGTTCAATACAACTTTCCAGAAACTGCACTCACTGCAAAGCGGAAAAGAATTGCCTCGCGATTCTAAAAATATTTTGTATATCGAAGAAAATAATCGATATTTCACCACCAAAACAGTTGTTTTTTTTTACTCAACTTTTTAAATTAATTAATGAACTTTTTTTCAGATTACACCACTAATAATTGATCGTTAAAATACAACATTTTGTATTAAAGAAAGAACTCATCACGTCGTAATAGTGTGCTGTATGGTTTTTATTGTGAACGATTTATTCTTTCTTCCCCAATCAGAAAAGTGGCTAAATATTAAAACCAAATCCAATGTAACATACCGAGGTCAACATTTTATTTCATACTATATAAAAAAAAGTACCAAACATTAAATTTGCTTAAATAAAATTACCACTTGCAATCAAAATTACAAGAGCTAATGTCCGCAAAGCTGAGAACACATGAAACTACATTCAAGCAACCAAATATTGTGTAATGAGTTGATTTAATGCTTGTTATTGTTATTGTTTGATTTTGCAAGACTTGAAGTAGACTTAGAAAGTGATTCTTCTTGTCTGGACGAGAAGAAAAAACTCCAAGTACCACGCCGTACCACCTTTGGGCACATGTTACCGCATGTTTTACACCAAAAATCAGCAGCTTCCTTGTGGACACCTCCAATGTTGCAACAGCTTAACCGGATATTCCTGTACTTCGGTCAAAAAATATAAATAAATACATAATAAGCCAACAATATGCACAACCAATTGTTTCTTCAACTTACTCTGTTGCAAGATTGTGTAAGAAACCGCCCATACAACTGCAGATAAAAGTCGAAACGCAAAAAACTGAGTCGAAAATCACAGTAACAACTTGCTGAACAAAAATGCACATTAAACGACTTGAGTAACAAATTGAGTACACAAAGGCCAACTGTCAAGAGTCGTTTTCCACTTGCAGATTAATCAGTGTTCAGTAGCTTCTGTATTCAGGCCATGTGATCTCACACAACTTTCTCATTTTCATTTCTTAACAATTCGCAACACCCACAGAAATCACATTAGAACTAAATAAAGACGAAAATTTAGTAACAAATTTGACAATGTACAAGAATTTTGACGTATTGTTCCCATTAAATAACTGAAAAATAAAGTTACATATGATAATAAAATAATAAATACTATGTAAATTAAAACCAACTAATTCTAAATTTGTCATTTAACAAGTATTGTAGATTTTTCCGTCCTTCACCAAACTATAAATGTGAGCACAAAATTTATCTGGAATGCAACTTTACTATAAACACTGCTTCAGTTAAATTAGCAGTTAGATAAGAAGTATATTAGTAGCCAATTGAAAAACATGTTAGTATTTTGAATGGAATCAAACTTCTAGATATTTTTATCTGGAAATAAAATTTATCTAGATTTTTGTCGAACTCCACCAGTTACTAAAATTAAAGTGTTTTTTTTTTTTTTTCGAAAACATTTATTTGCAAGCAATTCCGGGAATTTTGGACATGAAGCCAGGTTGTAAACTAGAACACTAAGTTCCATAACTTTAGCACTCGTAGAGAAATATATTTGCATTAAAATCGACGTGGTTCAATGGTTCAAGCAGTGTTTTATCTGGATCTTCTTTATAGTCGTGTATGTAAATCTTGGATGTGTTTCAAACTCGTGATGTAGTGTGGTATTTTAAAATCTCAAGTTTTTCAACATGTAGATTCCGACAATTCAATCCATATTCCTGTCATTCCACAAAAAGAATAAATCCAGCTGTTTATAAAGTCCAAGTTACTGCCGAAGATCACAAAGTGTTACTATATGCTCAAGAAGAACAAGCTTTCTATGAACAAACGAGATTTGCTATCCTTCTATCAGCGTAAGATAAAAAAGAAAAAGGCGCAAAAATCTTCTGGGATAACAAGTTTCTTCTTCACTTTCAAAAACACTCTCCAGCAAAAAAATGAATATTTTGGTTCATTAAAAGATAACTTGCATTAACAATTCTTATCATTTACTTATAACAATGCAAAGTATAATAAAAGCAGAACTACATCCCGAATGCAACATCATTCGAAATTCTTACACAGAACGACAAAAATCCAATACTTTTCACAAATATAATGACGGAAATTGAGTTCACTATAAACAAAACGCGTACCCCCTTTACAAAAACACGTAATTATTCCTATCTTCAACTCTAGTGATTCAGTATTTTAGATTATCTGCAATTCTTAAGTCGAAGCTTCACGGCTGCTGCCATGTTATTCAACGTGAAAATCCTAACTTTGGTATTTTCGCTTAAAAATTGTGATGGTATGCGTGAAAAAAGGCCACTTCCGACCACAAAAACCCATGCAAATTTCAAGTAAAAATAATTTAAATCAACCCTTTTTAATTGGCAATATTTCTATTCCCAAACTCGAGGTGATACTACCAAGTAGCGCAAGTCACTTGGTATTATGGTTGTAGCTATTATACCGTATAGATCAAACTTTTTCAGTTCACAGCGCACTTAATGTTTTAAGATTTTTTCCACAGCGCCCCAAGTCAAACCAAGGCAGACTTGATGTGATTATTTATAAAAAAAAAAATTAAACGAGAATATCACAAACGTCATAAAAATCACAAACAATTTATTGATGAAATCGATTAGTGAAACGGATAAGCCTGTTACTCACTCCAAATATTTCCATATATATTTTAAATTAGTTTTGGATTTGTTACGATTGCAAAAGAGGTCTAAACGTTGAAATAATTTGTGGCACCCCAGGACACTAACCTAGGAACCACTGATATAGATAACCTTTTCATGGTCAAAATGATATCTATTATAATTGCTAAATATAATTTACTGGCAGCTAGAAAAACTTATTTCACACCGGCCTGCAACGGATGACGAGGTAATACGGTATATTCAATAAAACGTAATCAAAGTTTAACGTAACAAATTTCACATGTATTCAGTTATACCAGACCTTTAACCAAGAGGTATGACAATCGAAAATGATTTAAGAAAGATTCGGAATTTTTCTAATATTTTTGGGATTCAGATGGATTCAGGAAGATTCGGGAAAGATTCAGAAGATTCAGGAACAAATTCTCAAAAAACTAACACAAAATGGTGTTAGTATTTTTGGCATTGTCATCTACGAGATCTCGCGAGACCTAAAGAATCTCGCGAGATCTCACAAGATTTCAAAAATCTAAGCAAGATCTTACAAGGTCTCGCGAGATTTTGGCCAATTCCTAAGATTCGGGAGTAAAAAATTATAAAGATTCGGAATGGATTTAAAAAAATTTAAAACGCTTATGCGAAAGATTCAGACGATTGTCGTACCCCTTGCCCTTAACACAGACATTACAAACCCAAACTTATCAAGTATATGGCATTTTCCATACATTATCTAATGTGTATCTTGATACTTCATTCAGTTCAAATGATTGAGCTCATTTTCGTGCTTACGACCCCAGAAAGCCAATGCTGATAAATCAACTACAGTTGAACCTTGTTATAACGAACCGCAAAATAACAAATTTTTTTTAGATTACTTGTTTGGTTAGCCATAAAACACCATGTTAAAAAATTTTAATATAATGAATTTTGATATTACGAATTATTCGTTATAAAAGAACAAGTTTTGATGAACACTGATACCCACAAGCCTTTGAAATAACGAATTTTGAAAATTAATCACATGGCTCACTTGTCCACATGCAATGTGCCAAAAGATTTAATTTAAATTAATGAAAATAAAAATTTAATTTTGAAAACTATTGTCAAAACCTAAATTCACACAAAAATTACTGTGTGTGTGTGAGAACACAATAGGTGCATTCAAAGTAAAATCGATTTTTGAAATCCTGATTTCCTTGATTTTTAGAAATCAAAAAAATCGGATTTCAACTTTGAATGACCTTAAAATTCTCCCATAATCCAACATTTTCGCATGCGCAGATTGAACCGATAGTTGTTGTTTTGTTGATTGAGATTTGTCAAAATTCGATTAAATTTGGTTGAGATTAGCCAAAATTCGATCAAATTCGATTGAAATTGATCAAAATTCAATCAAAGTTGATTGAAATTTGTCAAGATACGATTAAATTCGGTTGGTATTTACCAAAATTTACGACAATTAATCCAAATTATATATATATTTTTTTAAATTGAATCATCTGCAATACGTTTAAACAGTTCCCAAATTTAAAAAAAAATTGATTGTCTAAATGAAACAGCAAACATCAAACGAATTATCGTCTGCTATCTATGTGGAATTCAAGATGGTTGACCTGTAACCATTGCTGAAAATCCACCAGAAAATCAACGAAATCAACAAAAGCAATCCACCGGGTGGATTTCCATTTTATGACGTCAAAATCATCAATTCTGGTCTCCAAGAATCAACAAAATCGAACTAATCAGCAAAATCAAAGAAATTGATTTTACTTTGAACGCACCTATTGTTTTTTAAGATAAAAAAAAATGTTTTCAGCGCCAAAGCTAAAAAAAAAATCAGTATTGTAGTTTGTTATAACAAATTTTACGTTATAACAAACAGATTTCTCAGGTCCCTTAGCGATTCGTTATAACGAGATACAACCACTGTACACAACTACACCAAACAGATAACCGTAGCAACAAATTATCTATTGAATGTTACACCCACGAAAACTTCCTTCAATAAGTTATTATGAATTTGTCACCTAATCATTACAACCTTTAATCAACTCGGATGTAATTAATCTCAGCCCATCAGATTCACAGATTGGAAAAAAACAACCCATTGGATTGGAACTAACAAATGTCATAAACAAGTTATACCTGGTGCTTCAAACCATCAAAATTCTCATTATTGATTAATGAAAACATTCGTGGTACTTTGCATTGTTATTTCGTAAAAGATAAACTTAAATGCCAACGTTACAATAAATTCTTTTCATTTTTTTTATCCTAGCAAAAATAAATTGATGAATTAAAAAAAAAAATCGACTTTTCTTTCCAACAGTGAGTCGTTGAAGCGAAAACTAATTCCCTTGCTGCTTCTGTTCACGGTGGTTGGATGAGAACAGGTAGCAAACTCTCCATCTCATCCAACACCCGTGGCCTCATGGACCAGTTTTACGCCACAACTCTACTCTCTAAACTGCAAACTGCCTGTAAAAAAATATTAGCACTGAATTACATAACAGATGTACAATTAATCATGGTTTTGTCACTAGTACACATTTATTTAATGCAAAGAGCAGTGAATCGAGTTACAAAATTCATGCAAATACTTGTCTACTATTAAGTAAAAGTGATATAACTTCACAAAGGTATAATACGATACGAGTAATAACAAGAAAAATTAAACATCCATAAATTATTTAAGTTTAGGTTACTAGACTCAATGCCGAAGAATGTTTTACTGAGTACTTACTAAACTCACTTTTAACGGAACAAAAACCCTTAAATTTAAAAAAAAAAAAAATTTTTTTTAAAAAAAAATTCAAAATGAAACAAAAAATAAATAAACACCGAAATGTCAAAGCATCCATTTGATGCTCGAAGTCGTAAAAAAATAGATATCCCCCCCAATTAAAAAACAGAAAAAGAAAAAAAAAAAACAGAAAATCAAAAAAATAATCCCAGCTCCCAAAAGTTGCCAGTAAATATAGTAAATTAAAATGAAAATGAAAGCTTTTCTTGTCGAATGAGTCACATACGATTGCTGTGATTGATTGGGTGTCAACACATACGACCCAAGAGAAAAGAAGGAGACTTTAGTTCGAACATTTAAAATCTCCTGCGCTTCATGTCGCCCGGATAGTCGTCTCTGTGTTCGCGGCGTTGCTCCATCAATTCCCTACGGCCCATTCCTCCACCGCCCCCACCACCTCGCATTTCGTTCATGGGCCCCATCGGCCCTGGTCCCCCCATACGGTTCATTGGGCCACCTTGTGGCATTTGGTCGAAACGGGACTGGCGCTAAGAAAAAAGACGGACCAATATTGCCAAAATTTAACAAAACAAATTATAAACAAACATAATAAATAGCAATACTCAATAGAAAAAAATATATTTAGTGTCATCCAACTTAATTATTTACTAAGTTATTTATGCCCACGTCCCTCACTCCAAAAGATAGGACATACAGTTTGAGAAAATAAGTGAAGATGGGAAAATTAAAAACAAATTTTCTTTTCGTTTTTCTTTTCTTTTTATTAAATATTTAATCAAAACTAAGTTGTGTGCTAATTATGTATATATATATATATATATATGTATATTTCACTCGCATAAATAGTCCACATCACAACCCAACATTTACGATCGTTTAGAATGAAATTGTCAATTGCAATCGCTCAATAATGTGAGTAGGAAATGAAACGATAAATTTCACAAGACGTTTATCTACTTTATTTTTCTCGTACGAAATTTTGTCACCCACACAATTCCCAGCAAAAATTCGTAAAACTTGAAAACACGTTCACAGGTCGAAAGATCACGGTGCCGCGCATTTGAAATTTCTCCAAACTGCTGGAGTTTAATGAGGTAACGTACAAACTTCTTTTTCTACTTGTTTCTCACGCTTACAAACTTTTTATGCCAAAAAAATCACAAATTAAAATGCTCAAAAACCTACAAAATTACTATAATCAAGTCGTTACTTAGTCAAACGAGCAAAATTAAACATTTCAGTGCCGTCAATATTTTTTTCTTTAAAATTAACTTATGTAGTTTTAACCCATAAAAATAAAAATAATGCTTTTCAAAAACTCATTTAAATTACAAAGCAACTCAAAACCTCGCTTCACATAAAATTACATCGAGTATTTTAAGTCACAGCTGACGCGAAATAAAAAAGTTGTACAAACGTTTCACTCCTTCACAAAATTCCAGTAGATACCCTAAAGAAACCAACAAAAAATACCAATTACAATATAAATATACCAATTAATGCCCATTTCCACGCTGCAATTAATCAAAAAGTATTTAAATGTCACCGTTGTTCAATCACGCAAAATCTGTTCCATATAACAAATACCCGCCTCACAACATCACAAGATGCGGCACCAACTAAAACCACAAAACACAACTCATGATTTCTCTCAGCGAATTCCTTCTGCAAGATAAATCTTCCCCGAACAGATAAAACGTATTCATTTTCCCCCCCTATGACACTGAGCAAAAAATGATGTCAAATAACGCCAAAATACTTTTCCAACACAGCATGATATTCACAACATTAACATAGTAGCTATGATCAATTGGAACGTGTCTATATCTACAGCATACTCAAAAGATAGCACACAACTTAGATAAAAACCGAATAAATGTTAAAACGCTTATTTTCACAAAATATGTCCCAGTACGTCACACCCTAGTTTTGATTTCAATATTAATCACGCCTGTATCGATAGCTTAATTTTACCTTCAAATCCCAAGGCAACCAGAAATCAAATAGTAGCTGCATCCGAAAAGTGTTGAAATGTTCATAAACGTTTAAGCGATCATTTCCTTTTGTACACATGTGCTTCCAAGTCGTCGGTTCATTTCATCGACACCATTTCTACCGTATGCTGACGTTTTGTTTTACACCAGCCCCCTTGTCGGTTATTTTAAATTGTATGCTGCCAATCTAACCCCGAATTTAGTGTCGATGAAACAATCCGACCCGGCTTCTAAAGTGCAGCATATTAGACAGCTGTATAACACCACTCAAACGAACAAAATTTTCATCATGGCAGGTCAAGCCAGTATGCTAACACTTTAAATGACTGTTTAGTCTGTATAATTTGTTCATTTTCCCGTTTGAGCAGCATACAGTATAATAAGGGATTTCATTAATAGAGCGGGTTTTGTAATTTTGTAATTTTAACAAATTTGCAATTTTGGATTTGTCACATGATATCAGTTCCACCAATCATGCGCATAACTATAAAACCACAAAAGCGGATAAATATAAAATCACAAAATCAAGAAACGGATAGTTTTTGCGATTTCGAGACTTGTCAAACATAAAACAATATGGAGGCAGCCACGCTCGATCTAGGTGGTTATCTCATATAATTTACATTATGTCGAATTATTTGTGAATTCTAAAAATAGTTAGACAAACCAAGAAACAACTCCAGAAGATTCAATGAGACTTGTACGTGTGAAGAAATTATTGTTTGTACCTAATTTGTAAATTTTTTGTTTCACGTGTGAATTGAATTGTACACATTTTTTTGTACCACATTTTACGATGATGGGTCACGTGACTATTTTCAGAATCGTAAAATCACACAAATGCAAAACCGTGCAATTGTATTTGAGGGCATAAAAAATTATTGATTTTGTGATTAATAGAAAATCACAAAATTACAAAACCGTACATTTAATAAAAACCCCTAATATACTACAGATTAAATGTGCAATTGCTAGCCAGTAAATGCATTTGGTACCTGAAAACTCACTAGTCGAATGCAGCTATTGAATATAACAGATTTACCGAGCTTTTTCTCGTTGATAATTTAATTTTCTTTTCTAAACATCTTGTAACAGAAATTGAATACCGTATTTCTTCGAATAAGAGCCGCAGCTCTTATTTAAAATGGCCGTATCAGCCGCAACTACACTCGAACGTAGAACGAATGCAACAAATGTAGCTTTTGTTCTTCTTTCACAGGACGATTAAGTATGATAAAAGAACTGCATTTTTATTTTTTTTTAAAACCAAAATAAATGTCATAATACCATCGAATTGCAGTAAACTTCAAATAATAGCTGCGACTACTATTCGAGGGCGGCTCTTAATCGAAGGAATACGACAGTCCAAATACAGATTCCACCATTCCTGGTTGACTTTAGATTAGAAATCATCTTTAGCAAGTGCAAGTAAAATTATAAGACGTTTTAAAATTAAATTTAGTTATAACACTACAAATCAAAACATTAAGAAATGATCAATAAACGAATTACACATTTCGACAAAAATCAAATTTAAAAAAAAAACATAAATTGCATACGACGCGTGGTCGCAACAATAAATCAATCCAACATTAAGCTAAAATAAACCTGTTCATTAAACTACATACCGATGGTGCATTCCCCATTGGCCCACTACGACCCTGACCTTCAAATCCTAAACAAATTTGTGAAACTTTAATTTTAATAATTTCAGGTAGATAAAAGTAATTTACCTTGATTATTATTGTTATTCATGCTACCACCGGAGCCGCCGCCGCCACCGCCGCCGCCGCCGCCACTGCCGCCGCTATTATTTCCTGAGCCCGACATTTGGCGTATCGCCGCTTCCTGCTGCAAAAGAAAAAAACAAATCAAAGAAATTTAACAAACGTCTGATATTGTGGCACCACGAATTTGATAATAATGGGGCTATCCTGTCGCCAAAACGTTTTTAAAAACTGTTTCCGGTGACTAACATTTTATTAAATATGAAAATTACAAAATCACATAAAAAAATGTTTTTCATCCGTAAATTTCCAAATTTTCTATTATTTTAACAAAACAAAATGGCCACTTCAATCGCCCCATTACTAAGACTTGTAATAAATCAATTCACGGCACCTGTAAACTTAATCTACTATTATTTTTTAAATGATAAATATAGAAGGATCAAACTTACCTGAGCTAGCAGATCATTTAGATGATTTGCCTACAGGTTAAAAATTAAAATGAAGTTTTTGCCCTCTATTTATCAAAATCTTCTAAACGCCGGCAAAATTAACAACTGTATCAAATACCTGCAAGAGTAGATTGTCCTCGGGGCGTCTGGGTGGGCGCATGTCTTCACCTCCCCCGCCGCCACGGCCTCCCATTCCTTCTTCGGGATTGCCGTGACCGGCGTGACCGGCATGTCCGGCGTGACCAGCATGACCAGCGTGGCCAGCATGGCCTGAGTGACCGCCGTGTCGCATCATGTCCTCCTGTCTTCGCATTTCGTGTTCACGATGTTCCTGATCACGGCGTCTGAGTTCACGTTCGCGTAATAAATTGTTTGCGTCCATTTCTCGCTGACGCAGTTCTGGAAGTAGACATCCGTTTTATACAAATTTGTAAGACAAAACAAAATTTAGAAAGCTTACTTTCACGTAATTCAGAGGTTTCTTGCTCAAAAACTGCAAATTCCATCTGTTCCTCAAGACGATCGTAATCGTTTTTGATTTCTTTCTCTAAGGATTCACGCTTTTGTTTCTCCACTTGAAACAATTGCTTCCAACGGTTGGAGAATTCATATTCGAATGAGCCTGGTGGACAAAACCTTGGGCCGATATCCCTTTCCTTCAAATACTGGCTGTTTTTTGGTACATTCTTCTCAGTCAGGCCATCTTCCTCATCTTTCTGCTCAAGGGGTTCGACAATAACGGGACGAGGCGAACTAAACAAAAATAATTAGTTAAGATTTAAACACATTTATTTTTCTGCATCGTAAAAAAACTCGATTAAACTGTCTATATAAAATAATAATGGTAATAATGAAGATTGTTATTGAGTGAAAATAATATATTTTATTGTCACCCAATAAAGTCTTCCCCATGAGATGGAAATAACAGTGTTATTATTTCTACTCAAAAAGGATAGAAATTACAATGAGTCATTTTCACTGTTTGAATGAAAGTAACTCATTGTTATTTCAATATTCACCTGCACAACAAAAAGCAGCCGTCGTTACATCGCTTTAAAGCCATTTGCGCGCCTGGTTTACGCGTAAACTCAACAATCCCTTCGCCAGTTGGCCGACCACGTTCGTCGACTACATGCACGGCGCGCTCGACTTCGCCGAAAAGAGAAAACGATGTCTCTAACAATTCGTTCGACACCCATGGCGACAAATTTCGGATTTTAAGAGCTGCTCCGTGAGTTGCAAATCGAACTCGAACAACACGGCCTTTTCGCATTTGACCATCCAATGTCGCTTTTGCATTTTCGGCGTTCTGTTTACTATCCTGAAAATTTACAAAATAAAATTAAGACACAATATTCAAAAAAAAATTATTATTTTTATTATTATTTACCATTTTAACAAAGCCAAAGCCCTTTTGTCTATTGAGGAATAACTCACTGACTTCGCCGAATTCGGTGAACATGCTTCGGAATTCCGCTTCATCGATATCTAGTGTCAGATTACCCACAAATAGGCGGCATCGACCTTGATACTTTTTCTGGTCAGTATTTGTAGGAAGATTTGTAGTGGGACCGGGTATTTGGTACTTTTCGAATCCTCCTCCACCCCTGTTGTTCGGGTTACTGTTCATCAGCCCCATCGGGCCTCCTCTGTTGCCGGGGAAATTCGGTCGAAATTTGTTTGGTCGACCCCCACCTTCTGGACCGCGATCCATTTGCCTTTTTTCAATTTGCGGTCGAGGAATTTCCTTATCATTCATAAGTGGCTTCTGATCTTCCTTAGTCGGAGGCATAATATCAAAGTATGACAATAAATCAGAGACGGGCACAACACAATACCAAAATGGCGTCGCTTGATTTTGTTAACAGGGTCAACGTATTTCAACAAGCCTGCACAAACTAAAATAAAACGAATAGATAAAATTAAATATGTAATTATTAATCTGTTTTGTTTAAATTTAGGCAGTTTTTTTATTGAAATATAAACCAGATATTGTTTTAATCAGCTAATTCATACACTTTTTAAAAAAAACCTTGGTGTATCGAACACGGCCAACATAGTTGAAAACAGAAATGAAATATCATTTTTCACAGGTTTTGAGTGAAATTTATATCACAAATTTTCGAAATTATTTGACGTTTTCTGCATTAAAAATTATAAATAAATGTTGAAAAAAATTTAAAAATGTTTCTTTTATTGGCACATAGGTTAGACTAACGGCAGGTAGGAACTAACCGACTGCAGGTAGGAACTAACCGACTGCAGGTAGGAACTAACCGACTGCAGGTAGGAACTA
>JAQFXT010000417.1:0-38742 GCA_034683725.1 Strigamia crassipes
AGCTCTTCAGTCGTCTGTTTTACAAAACAGCTCTTCAGTCGTCTGTTTTACAAAACAGCTCTTCAGTCGTCTGTTTTCATTTTTATGATAACAGAAAACGGCAGATGTTACTGCCAGTAGTACTTGATACTGGCATGCAACACTTTATTACTGCTGCCAGTTGTTACTGACTGGAAGAATTACAAGATGACTGCTGCTAGTTACTACTGACTAGAAGCATTACTAGATGATTGCTAATTTGAAACGGGAATATTTTAGTTTCTAATTTAAACTCGCACCAGAATTGAAGATGAGTATGAGTCCTTCATGACCGGTGTAGGTTAAGTTACAAGTAAGCCTAGTTTTATTTCAGGCTAAAAGAATTACATATGTACGTGTGGGGATTAGCGGGGCCAATCCAGGGAGGGAAATTATCCCCTGGTTAGAGGGGATAAAGGTTACGCCCTAACCTAGGACGTAACAGGGTTCGATAAGGAGCCCTAGCGAGGGGGGATAGGAAGTCACAATGAGTAATAGCAGTATTATTTGCTACCTGCAGACTACACTCCATTTTATAAATACAGTCGAACCTTGTTATAACCAACTGCAAAGGACCCAAAAATCTGTTATAACGAAAGTTCGTTATAAAAAATTACAGTACAAAATTTTTTTTTTCAGTTCTGTAACTGAAAACAAATTCATGTTTATCATAAAAAAGATTAATAATTTATACACATGATGATTTTTGTTTGAATTTAACTTTTTACAGTATTTATAAAAATAAAATGTTTATTTTCATCAATTTTAAAAATCAAATTTTCTGGCACAGTATGTAAACAAGCGAGTCATGTAATTAATTTAATAAATTCGTTATAAAAATGGGTGGTGGGTATTAGAGAGTTCTTAAAAACTTGTTCTTTATAACGAATAATTCGTAATATCAAAATTCGTTATATCGAAATTTTTTAACATGGTGTTCTATGGGAAACCAACCAAGTCATCTAAAAAAATTCGTTATAACAAAAATTCGTTATATCGCGGCTCGTCGTAACGAGGTTCAACTGTATTGTTTGTCTGATGCTATCAAAGATGGTTTTTATTGTTATTGTGTTTCAACTTTCACTGCAATTCAATATTGCTCGAGTCAGATAATTGCTCGTTTCGTCGTTTTCTTATTTTTATCCACAAATCTCTATACCATCTTTAATATAAACGATAAACCATCTGGTCTAATTTCATTGGAAATTTTACAGTCAACTAAAGGAAGAGATAGGTTTCGCCTTTAGCCTCACCTGAGCGCAAGCAATTAACCCGAGCCTCTTCCGCGCCAGCAATCTGCTTCGTCTCCACTTTATCGACGTGAACAAAGAATACGTCACTTTCAGATTAAACTATTTGCTAAACATGTTTTATAACAATCAGCTGCTCAGATTAACATCACACCTAAGTAACGCTTATGACAATTTGATGACATTTGATCGCTTAATTCACCCAAGCCGCATTAATGAAGGCTGTTAGTAAATGAGGACCGAATATTGTCCTATTGACAGAGCATCATGAAACAGCTGGCGTTTGGAAAATGGCGAAGACTCGCACACCGCACTTTTATTGCAGGCTATTTCAAGAAAAGAAACTTGTCAATTAGTGTAACACTATAAAACGAAGAGATAGAGGAACAGTTTTTATCTTCACTGCTTGAGCTCAAATTCTTGGGATTACTGGGAGTATTTTAATTACTTAAGGTTGACGCTATTTGATGCGTGATGGCGCAATCGCAATGCAAAGATACTTTGATTCTGTTTGCATACCTGTGAAGGTTTTCATTAGTGAAATTGAATAGAGAAGTCTCCACCCAATTGAATAATATTGTGATTCTCTTTTTCTCTCGAGGCTCACTATCCTAAACACTCAGAATCGAGTCTGTGATGGCGTTTCCAATGGGACTCTGATTAACGTTCAGTTCAGTGTCTAGGGTGCGCTAATTCCAACATGATTTTAATGAAAGGTGCTCATTGACCTTGTTTCCCCTTTCGAGTAAAACGAATGGATTGCAATTGCACCGAATAAACAAGGTTCAGGAGGGATCAAAAATTTAATTGTCATTGTAAAACCTAATCGTTTGAATTAATGTTGCAAGTAGTCTAGCAACCGATAACCTTCTATTAATTAATATTTAATACAATGTGCAATGGAGATATCAATTCTATCACCTTCATCTCGATTAAAAATGTATCGATTAACAAAATGTATATAAAAATTGATTTAGCAATTATCCAGTCCTCGAAATGCAAATGCAATAATTATTTCAAACGTTTAATAACTTTATGCAATTGGAATTTATCTCCAATCGCAGAACCAGGATGTAGGCTGCGCTGCACTGCGCCTAAAGATATACCCAGGTGCATGCGATTTGCATCCGTTGCGTCTCGTATCACGAAACAACTTAATTTATAATTGATTCTTGAAAATAGCTCTAAAATGGGCATCGTTAAGTGCTATAATAAATGTAGGTATACACATCCTTGTTAACGGAATAAAGCTCGAATCTAATAGTAAATAACGACTACAATTTACAAGCGTAACATTTCCATTAGTCCTAGGAAAATAACATTTGTAAATTGCTATTTAATTTAAGCAGCGCCTTATAATTGTGACCCTTTGCAACAGGGCCAGCCCTAACCAACTGCAGACTTTCGGACCATGGGTCCGAAACATACTATTTGTATAAATAACATGCAATAAAGATATCCAGATACATTCTGGCTTGACCAGTCGACCCAAACGCATGCTTTCCTTCCTAAAACCCTTTTCGGGGCTTACAATAATACTTAAATAATTTTTTAATATGACGCCATCAGGGTTTAAATTTAAATTCAGTGGATTCAAGATTAAACAGTGCTGACTCAAATTCTAGCGAGTCAGGAGATTTCCCTTTGCGGAATTAGATCAGTGCAAGTACATTCAGAAGCTAGAAAGTAATTGGTGACGTCAAGCTTGACACAGATTCCCCAGGTGAACAACAACATACATGATGTTACTGATGTAATTTAAATTTTTTTTTTTTAGATTCCTCATTTTAATACGGAACAAGATCAATACTTAGTGAATTTCACCTCAAGTATTTTTTTTTCTTTCAATCTTTGAATACTTGACTTCTCTAATTTGTCAATTTTATTACAGAAAATTAATTAAAATTTGTTTATATTCATTTTTATTTGAAATCTCAACTTGAAAATGCTGTAGTCGTTTTTCTTTTCCACTAACCCCTTCCCGGAGGTGCTGTACGCGCAGGGAATTCGGGAATTAATGTCGGCTCAAACGATCCTCTGATTGCAATGGACTACCATCTGCACTGCTTAAAAGGTTCGGAGTCTTGGGAGGAAACAAGAGAAAGAGAGCAGAAGGGAAAAAAACAAACGTAAACTACACAGTGAGATTTTTTTTTAACTCAAGATATATTGCTGCTACCTCTATTTTACAACAATATTTTTTTCGAAAAATTAATTTTGTTTTCTTCTTTTTAAAAAAAAAAAAAAAAAAAATCAGAAACTTAAAACTAAACCAAAAAAAAAAATAATAAAATTAAAAAATTTATTACATACCTAAACGTTTGATTTATATTTTAAAAACGGTAGACTAAAAAAGTCGATTTGACTCTTGTCGTCTCTTAACACGCAACATTTAAAAATATAAAATGAACAAACATTTTTATGTGGTTGAAAAACAATTTACACGCCATCAAGAAGACACAGTGTTAGCATTCGTTTTCTCCGTCTTTAATGACAAAAAAAAGATATTTCCGTTGACTTTGGTCTCTGATGGCACGATGAATCGTAAAAAGCTCATCAACTTGGCATCCTTCGCCTCTTCACCTCCCATTTACCTTTCATTCTGCCAATGTGAGCTAAGTTATGTGCGTCATATATTGGACACGCATCCCCCTATCAACGTAACAGCCGCCAGTCCCATGTACAAGTTGGGGGATTGCTTCACTTCGATTTCCGACAATTTTTTGTCAGATTTTATACGACGGGCATCTGTCGTCAAACAAGCTTACTAAGATCCATTAGATCCCCTGCCAAGACGCATCGTATTATCTGCGTAATGCTTGCACAATGTCATTCAAAATTCAAAATTTTAAAAATACAAAAATTAATTATAATAAAACAACATTTTCACAAATTAATGATTTCAAGAGTGATTTTTCCAAATACCTAATCGATAGCAATGGCATGCTTCAAAAACATTTTATTAGCCTACTAAACTCTTTTTTTTTTTTTGTAAATGTATGTCAAACGTTTTTTGAGAAATAATAAAATACGACGTGCAAATGGAATAAAAATTAATTTCTAAAATACGAGTGAAAAATTAGGTCAAAATCAATGTGAAGCAGTGAGTTTTCATTCGCAAAAGATGTGATAAACCTGTCAGAAAACTTTGGTAATTTTTCATACAAATTCAGTGTTTGACAAGAAATCTCGACCTAAAAACAGAAAATGAAATGGACTGAATCATTGCAACAGATAACACACATCAAGTTATACCACGTAAAATCAATTACTATTTGTCTAAAATCTATGAACTAAGACTACAAAATAGTGATTATTCTAAAAAATTATTTTCATAAATTATTTTCCATGCCATCAATAATGCACTAAATTGTTGTGGTCTAATAAACCGCTTGTTTTGTGGTAATAAACTTACCCGTAACTGTTTTATAATTATTAATAAATCTCTTACATGTCTCCCTTTCATCTTTATTTTAAAAATTTTACACCAAACGCTAGTGAAATTACTTTAATTAAGAACCCTATACACCTCTTATAATTAAAGAATAAATGTCCCGCATGTAAATATTTCTCAATTTCGTAAAATCCTAGCAGAACAGGCGGAAAAGCGGTTCCGTGCAAAAGAGTAATGTCGAACATGTTAACAAGCTTTGTACTCCTGCATTTCTTAGAGGATTAAATTCGAAGCCATTAATTTCATTCATTACGCAAACACGCACAACTCTAGTACAGTAAGTTATCATTTTCTACGTAGACCCATATATGAAGCTTCAACACGCATAAAGCCATCAATTCACGTGATGTGTAAACAGCCCTCTTTAAACCGGCAGAGGTGAAAAAAAATAATCATTTCGCTTTCCTTGTCTTACGTTGATAAAAATCACTAAAAGTAAATTGCACGGGTCGTTTTTATTACCCAAACCAGAGATTAAACATTCACTAGTGCGAAGGTACGGATGCGGATGCGGATTAACGCATCACATGTTGCATGTGTTTATATAGTCTGTCTTTGAGTGGAGGAAAAAAAAAAACAACGGAAAAAGGGGATTTGCCCCGCGCAAATTTATCACCAATGAAAATTAAAGTTTGTTGTCCTATTAAATACTAGCTTTTCCGCCAGATTAGAGCGATTTGTTTCCAATAATGAATTAAAGTTTTTCCAAGCTTGAAATGTTATTTATCGAGCAGCAGAACCGAGATCAAATGGAGCATAACTAAACATTGGGCCGGTTATATCCTGATCTCATATTCTGATTGCCCAAACAACGCGAATGAATTTAATTAAAAGTGACGTTGAAAATTTTCTATTTGCATACATTTATTTAAAAGCCCTATGAATTCAAACTATTAATTCATAATTAGAGCTCATTTTAAAATCACAAAAAAAAAAATTAAATCATTTTCAGCAAATATTAAAATCCTTTTGCCAATTTTTTCCAACCAATTATTTTTTTCTTATATAAAGAAAATTATTTGTCAGCTGTTTATGACAGAGGAGAAAAAATCTGTGCCAAAATAGATGACGAGAAAATGGATTTGATTGCCCTCTCAGCACGTTCTTCAAACATTGCAGAAAAGCAGATCTGCTTGATGCTCACTTATGGGATTCATAGGTAATTAAATGTACAATGCCACACGACAGTTTTTTTGCATCTTGCAGCGTGCAATTATACGAATTATTAACTTTACTCTTAATAGTCTTAAGTGCAGAAACGTAGAGAACTGAATGTTGATTCAACAAATTTTTTAGACCTTTTACGACTTGCTCGTAATTGCTGTAATATGTCTCAAAACACAAAACTCGCGTCTAATATGCATGGCTCACAGAAGTAAAATTAATTACCTGCAATGTCACTCGAACAAAGCTAAAGTAAAGAGAACCACATGTTTGGTTTCCATAGATTTATTTATTTCGTCTTATTACTTTTTGCAGTTGCCTTCAAGTCACATTATTAATGGTAAATTAATACAAAGGTTAAAGGAAAAGCACAAACCACTACATTTTCAATTAATAATATTCCTCGATTTGTATAGATTTAAAAAATCAAAAAATTTAGCCCGTTCGCTTCAACATTATTATTATATATATCGCATCATAATCATTCATGTAAAAATGTATAAATATATGTTGCTGAGAAGTCAATACTGAATGAAAAAATGTTCAGTCAAACATCACGGTACGGTTGGACAAATCTGATGATTCTGATGTAGAGAACGGCTTTTCACCATTAGAATTCATGTGAGAACGAGCAGCAGCAAATCTGTGGCTTTATCTGTCCACAGACACAGCTTCACTTTCTCCTCCTACGTTTGAACCCATGAATCAGAGCCTGCTAATGGAAGTTTGCGGCAGGGTGTGTAATCAGCAGAAGCTGACCGACAGCACGACTAATTGGGCCTAACACTTCCCATCGAGTCGCTCGTTCAGTGAAGCGCAACAAAAGATTTCCTTTGCAAGATTAAGCAGTCCCGTTCAACGGATAAAGATTAGCATTTTTTTCTTCAACTGGAGAAGCGAAAAATAAGAAATAAGTTCAAACGGGGCTTCGAATGTGATCAGTCGTTCCGTAGATAATCCAAAATCTCAATAACATATAAGCATTTCCAATAGCGAGAATTTTTATGATGTATAATGTAGAGCAAATGCAATCTGCCACAATAAATTTGCCAACTTTTATCTCCTATCTTTAGCGAAATAAAATTTTAACGCTCAGAAATGATATTTCAAAAAGAAAGAAAAAAATACGTGTTTTGGATACTTTCGCGACATTGTCTGTGCCATTTTACGTGAATTATCATAGGAAACAAAATTATATTGAAATGTTATTCAGAAAAAATGAATTGAAAGCACTTTATTTTCCTTGTACAATATGTGTAAAAAATGCAAGTTAAGAAAATTGAATTTCCAAAGAAAATACTTTCACATTTTGAAAACTCGATAAAAGTGACAAGTTTAGTGGCACTTTGAAGTCGATGCTAAACTGCATGTAACACAAAATTCGTGACATTTACACTTTGCTTGGTATTGTGTTTCACACCATTTCCATCAGTGGCAAATTCTATGTCTAAGCCAAAAAAAAAAAAAAAGAAAAAGAAAAAATAAAGTCGTCTCAATTGTTTGAAATATTGAAATATGAAAAATAACATAACACGTGCAACTGACTGCAGCGCGATATAAAATAGCCAGGCCATTTTGCTCACAATAGGAACAAAGAGAAAGGCTTAAAGTAAGCGTTTGCGTTTGCCATTTCTAATCAACGTTTAGAGCAGACGTTTGCTAAGACCACCTGCAAGTTTATATATGGAATCTCCTGCTAAGGTGGTAATGCTCACCCCTGTTGAGAAGTTGTGTCGGTTGGCTTTACATCTGAGTAGCACAAAGAAAAGAAGCAAGCTTTTTACAATATTTCGTCACCTGCAGTGCAAGTCATTGGCTTTTCTTGCTACCTTTTCGAGACCATAACGTGCCAAAGTACAAAACTATGTATAAAACAAACTGTAATTCAATACACTTGTCAAACTTTTGCTTTAAAATAATAAAAATAATAATATTCAAGTGTTTGAATCTAGATATCTCGATATTATAAAATCCTCTATTTGACACATTTCTATTCATCCCAATATTGGATGAATGTTATTGACCAAAAAATAATAATTTAGCTTTAACTTTTTATTCTGGACAGACTTTCCCTTTAAAGTATGTTGTATTTTGAGCATATGTGAGGTAAATAGTGACTGCGATTTCCCAAACTGTCGCCACTACTTAAAAATTATCTATGACTCTTTTACTCTAAAGTTGAGCTCATATTTTTTGACTTTTCCTTATTGACATATTTATTGCTTTTCCTGCCCATTCGTGCCCTTGTTCCTAGCTTTTCTTGTCAGATTTTGGCGCACACGACCTAACTTGTCACCGCTCCATGAAACCTTATCTCATTCTTCCCGTCTTATTATATCACTAATTAAATAAAACAATTGAGTAAACCCAAATTTCCTGCTCCCTTGTACGTTTGGTTGCACAAACTTGGCTGCATGCTCAAAACTCACTCCTCTCCGAAGTCATTCATAGCAATCGAAAATATTGGATTTTATGTACACATTTGAACAGACGCACTCTCTATGTGCGTATTACAATGTCACAAAATTTTTATAACCGGAACTTTACGAATGAAAAGTTTTGATTTATTGCAGGAAGTTTATTCACAAAGAAAAACAGATATCGGAATCACTGATCGAAATTTGTTTTTATATTATTTTCAGAACGAGCAGTGAAACTTGTCTTTTTGCCTATTTAAGCAAAAATGCCAATACATGTTTTTTTGTTGTTTCTTTTTACAAAAAAATAAAAAAAAATTTCATAAAAAAAATTAAGTGATTAGTGTGACATTACAGCAAAAACTTTCTAAGTCAGATTGAAACTGTAAAAGCTTTTAGTGCTAGTGATTATATTTGAGTTGTAAGATTGATTAGGAGGCCCGAACTCCTTCCCGATCCCTTCTTTTATTCTATTTTTTCATTTTTTAAACTCGTGTCCTGTACTCAAGTAATCTGGTCTCACTGTGGCAAGTAGAGGAAGTAAAGACATTCATTATTCATCGACTGGATTCGACAAGTGCGTTCATAAATTGTGCAAGACATAGGTCGAATGTGTGAAAAAGTGGTGGTGGTTTTGCAGTGAAAATACCAGTTAGAATTCCCATAGTTGCCGACTTTTTTAAATTTTTTTTATCAATTTCTTTTCTTTTGAAAACTGTACTTGAGTATCAAAAGAAACTCGGCTTTCTAAATCACATTTTTTTCCAAAGATAGTTAGAAGAATACAAAATGGTTGATTAGAGAGAGATTCACGTTAAAAAAAAATTCCACTGAAACAGATTACAGACGAGAAGAAAAAAAAATAAACACAAATGGATAGGTTTTTACTTGGTTTGGCCAATTTCCTTTTCAATTATTCCACCTCAAACTTAAATAAACGCGAAACACCACTGTTGAATAAGTATCCGGTCCATATAACACTATAGATTTCTGTCGGAATCTGGACATTTGTGATATTCTTATCATCGCCATTCAGTGATGTCTTTTGAGTGAATGGCCGTCTTTTGATCAGCTAAGTGGTTTCTCTTCGCTCTCGTCAGCACAAATCTGTTTGGGAGAAAAGGGAAGTCCCTCTACTTGGCACTTCAGTCGAGAGATCTCTTTCCCCAAGAGCCACCGAGCTGTCTAGACCATTTGTGACGTCAGCTTAAAAGATAGCACCGGGAAAATCTGCTGGGAATTCTTAAAAAGAGAATTCTATTTCTGTGAGAATAGATAATAAGTCAACCATTAGGTTTAAGATATTTGACTAAACTGATTTATTCATTCGAACTAAAGTCAGAGCCAATCCTCCAATCATGTATACAGAATAAGTCTAAATACAGAACAAAAGATGTCTATGACAACGCCAGAGCTTCACATGTCCCTCCTTCTGCGATTGTTGTCCCGACAATAGGTCAATTAACTGTCCTGTTTCTGAGTACGTAGCATATGGCCATGTCGTCAATTTCTAGTTCCCCTGGTTTTGTGGCACTCCTTAAGCAGAGACGAATGCGTCTTTCATATCCTTTGCCTTTCCATCTATCACTCGCAACCTCTCTTCCTCCTGAGCTGAACGTCGTCTAGGTTTGCGCCTGATGGGTTGATTATGTGTTAACGGCACTTCGCCTTCCTTAACAACGCACAATCCTAGCAATCCGTCCACATTCAACACCTTTTTCCGATTAAACGAAACGTTGCTTAAAATGGTCCTCTCTGCTTCCGTTACTGATTCGTCCGTCTCGTTCACCACCTTCTCCACATCATCGCAAAATCTTGCGTCATTTGTTAATACAAAATTCACTGCCCTGTCTAATGGTCAGTTCTCCCTTCGCGGACATGTGCTTGGTGATCCTCATGTCCCTGTTTGCCGCAAAGTAAAGGCCCAAGTTCTCCTGACGCCTCCAATCCGTTCCTAAAATCTATGGGAAAGGTAAATCGGTGAATACTGCCACATCCTTGATTGTTGATGACCACCCCCCTAGTTTAAACAAGATGTCCAGAAAACCAAGTGCCGTCTTCACTCTATTTGCCCAAATTGTCCATGCTCAAAGGAAATGACACCGACTCCTCCTCGATCCCTGCCAAAATGAGAGCAATCCGATCTTCTTCGGTCAAGTGCAAAACAGACTTCTCCAGCATCGCGAGTTTTGTGTATATATATTGCACAACTGACTCTGATTGCTGCAACTTCTGTTTCTGTTAATACACAAAA
Organism: Strigamia crassipes; assembly: GCA_034683725.1. Classification (NCBI taxonomy): domain Eukaryota; kingdom Metazoa; phylum Arthropoda; class Chilopoda; order Geophilomorpha; family Linotaeniidae; genus Strigamia; species Strigamia crassipes. The sequence goes on from JAQFXT010000417.1 coordinate 10,558, forward strand.
ATTTCATTTATCTGCATTGTCGTTTTAAAACGTCACTCCAATTTCTCTGCCCATTCTTTCCACGTCGATACTTCCTTGCCATCGATCTTCTGCCAATTACCGACCTGCCCCTCCAACCTCGTCGTCGCATTCAACAGCGTTAAATCATCAGTCCAGTTTGATAATTTTGCCGCACATTTGACCTCTCGTACCCATGACTTCGCGTTTTCTTTAACATTGCCGGTAAAAATCGAGATTGACTTAGCAATGTCCATTGTCGAGTGCATCAGCACTATTGTGAGTGGCCACCACCGGAACCGTCGCCTGGTTGTTCGCAAAACTTTGCGCCATTATGAGCTGCATCATGTCCACCATCTGCTTCATTAGGAATGTCATGCCTGTTTGTGCGCTCACCGCCGGATCCCCCGCAGTTGTCGCCGCTGCCCCCTACGCTTCCGCCTCGATGCATACCGCTTCTTCCATCTTTTGCTGTTCCACGTTGTCGTCGAAAATCAATTTGAAAACGTCCGCGCGCACCAAGCTCGTCGTGACCAATCCACGTCTGTCCGCCTCTGCCTTAAGCATCGGAACCGTCAATAAATTTAACACGTCTTTGCTACAGGACAACTCGTCTGAAATCGTATCCATCTCGCTTCCGGTCTCTTTCCACTTAATTAGTTAATTAATTAATTTTTTTTTATACTTAACTTCGCATTTGCTTAACTTCAAAATGTATTTGTTTTAATCCAATTAATTTCGGTGGAAACGAATGAATCGAAACGAAATGCCCCGTCAACGAAATGCTCCACTGATTCTCCAACTTCGCGTTTGCGACGAACCCGACCACGTGTTTGCACGTGATTTCTTCGAAATCTGTTCGTTTTCGTCCATTTTGTCCGGTCGAAACGAATGAATCGAATCAAAATGCCAGTCAACAAAATGCTCCACTGATTCTCCAACAGATTTCAACTTTTTCTGCTTTTAGTTCTTTTGTTTCAACTGCGCCATGTGAGAGTAGATAATAAGTCAACCATTAGGTTTAAGATATTTGACTAAACTGATTTATTCATTCGAACTAAAGTCAATCACGTATACAGAATAAGTCTAACAATAGAACACAAGATGTCTATGACGACGCCGGAGCTAACAATTTCTTGCATATTTGACCTAATATTCTATTTTTTTATTATTATTAACTTTTTGATTTCAAATAATATAATTCCATAACTTCCTTCCGAAAAATCCAATTGAAAAAATGTGTTTCCAAGACTATATAAAATGTAGCCTTCAATTGTCCTAATTTTTCTTTAATTTGCCTAAGTGCGAGCCATGTGTTGCTCTATCCAGAAATAAAACGAGGGGTTCCTTACATAAGATTTCATTTCCAAGTCAAAAAGATTTTTCTTTAGTAATTAGTTTCACTCTTGGCACCGCCTGTTGTTCATGACATGAACTTCATCCGTACTAAGTAACAATAGGAAGGTCATTTGGGTGGCGATTACGAAATGTAGAAAAGAGAACTCATTGGAATAGAAATGAAATAACACGAACATAGGATTAGCATTACATACATTAGGCATGAGTTAAAACGGCTCCAACCCACAAAACCGCCACCTTTAATACTATTTTGCAAATTGATATTATTCAGAAATCATTTAATACCGTAATTATCAAATTTTTATTTTCATCAATTTTTTAATTAAAAACCAATCCACTTCACTGATTTGGTTGCCCAAGATTCAAGTGTTTACTTCGGTCATTCCAAACTTCTCGATTATAGCTCGGTTAATTTTTTTTATTTAAATATAAATATCGATCAATAAAATATGAAGTGCACTTTGGAAATTTATCTAGCCAATGTTGGATGACACATGTTCATCTCATCACGCCACGACCTACAATGGGACAAGCGGGGAAAATCTGATTGGTGCCGTCTACAATTCCCTCCTGTAAACGCGCATGTGGTGTATGCGCATGAGTGATAAGTATTTGCAGCACGTATGTTTGTTGAAAAAGGGGACTTAATCTCATATTGGTATCCCATGCCACAGAACTAAAGAAAAAAAAAAGTTCACGGACACGCGCCTATGTGTGATATACACAGTATATAGTAGCTGTATCCAGAAAGGAGGTTTCTTCTTTTATAGGATTCTCTCATGTATCAATCTCTTTTTGGAGTCAGGTCCCCGCTTCGGCTCTCGAGCATTGGGACAATATATCAATGTGACATTTTGGGGAAAAAACATATAGTCCATGTTACTGTGTATGGATGGATACTTGTCTTACAACTGATAGTGTTGCTGCAGCTTGTTAGAGCACGTAGATTTTTATTTGCAACTGTTTTTAGTAGACGCTTGGGAAATGGTAGACGGCAAAGAAAGGCCGAGGAAACTTACAAGTCAGTATTTTTGGTTTTGTTTAGAGTAAATCGTGTGTGGTGACAAATCCCACTTGGGTTATGTTTTCGTGAATTTTATTTTGTCTTAAAGAAGGATGAAAAAATTATGCTTTTGTGGATTTATTTTTTTTTTTTGCTTTTTATGAAGTGAAAATGGAATTGCGTCGAAACAACTTTATCTAAATAATGTAATTTTGAAAAGAAAAAAAGAAAAGAAAAACATCCAATTTGTTTGTTATTATTTTAGTTACAATTTAAATATTAAAGTTTTTGAATTTTGATGAAATTCCACGACTCTTTATGTAAATTTAGTGCGCATTAAAATTTCAAACATTAAGACTTTTAAAAATGTTCGTGTAATGTTCCCCACTTTAAGTTTGGTACAAATATCACCATTTTCACTTCTGTTATGTAAATATCGTTTTAAAAGTTAATTAAGAAAGTCACGTGCTAAAAAAAAAAGATCCCACGTGCCATAACTAACACCCGCTGCTGATATAACATTAAACAACGATATCAAGAATACAAAAAGGTGTTCAATATTAGGTGTCCCATGCTGCACACCTTTAAGTCTCTTTTTTACATCTGTGTCTGGTGTAAAGCGGCACTTTTAAGCTGAACGTTTGCACCTAAAAAGTGTACTTCTGCGTCTAAAAGATGTGCATCTCGGGACATTGTTTTACATTTAAGTACACCTTATACACATTTTTTTTTTTCTAGGTTGTAAATTAATCTTTCCAACTATTCAAATGAGAGACTCAACTGCAACCAACAAATCCAAAGCACTTGGAAACAAGATTGATTGTCAGTTTGTGCAAAGCAGAAAGTGGGTGTCTAGTAAATGTGGCGTAGAGGTTAGTTAGGATCTTAGCTGCGAAATTAATACGATAGTAACCTCCTGTGACAAGCGAGTGTACTCAGCTTGAAATTATCATCAATAACATTGATGCCTGCGCACACAATTGTAGTGCGGGTCCTGCCTATATTGATCAAGTCTTTCTTCTTAACGTGTGGCAATGCAGCAAAGGGTTTAAAGCTCGGTGTCATTCGAGAAGCGACGCACAATTAAGAAAATATAAAAACAAAGTCCCAATACGTCTCATTGGACAAGGCATGTCATTTTAAATTTTCCTCGCATTTTCACTAATTCCAAAAGGAATTGCTTTTTTTTCTTCAATTGTGTCTAATAAAACCCCGTAAGTTTTATTCTTAGGCAACGTGATGATAATTGCAATTGAATAAAAATTTATGAGAGTAAATTAGGTTGTTGATGCGATTTGGTTTTGTTATTTCGGATGAAATTTTAAGAGCTGAATTACACAAACTGCTGAAAAGAAATAAATTCTCTATCTTTTGTATATTGTGTATCTTTTGATTCACCGATTGATGTACCGCTCAATTATTTTCATTATTTGCAAAAATGTATTCAAGATTTAACTCATTAATATATTTTTTTTAAAAATTGAACTTCAAAATTCTCTTTGTATCACATCCAAAAAACTTTTGAATGTTTAATCAACCCCCTGTTTGGTTTGAAAGTGAAACCAATAACAACAGTAGAACTCTCACACACACACAAAGAAAATTAAGAATTAAACAAAGCTTTAAAAATGTACTCATCATGACCGCACTTTCAAAAATGAAGACAAACACACCCGCTAAGTGTGTTTGTATTAACATTTAACTGCGTAATTTTCTTAATAGCATTGTTACCATTTCTCTTTTCTTTTCTCTTTAACCCCTCACATAACTTCCACGCGGAATAAATTTTATTTATTATTATAAGCGTTGATCTTGTCATAAAATTACATTATTAATATATTAAAACTCCATTGTGTGGATTATTTCCTCACTCTGCTTAAAACCTCAACAGAAAAATGTATAATACTCAATTTAATCCAAGATTAGCTCTAATAATAAAACAACCTTTAAAACTATTTTAGAAAACGGTACAATTATGGAGATTGACATGCTTTTTAAAAAAAAAAATAAAAAAAAAATAAAAAAAAAAACTAATTCAAACCCTCATGTGTAACAAAAAAAAATCAGTCTAAGTGCATCATAAAATATTCCTCGCACGATGCATTGTTAATTTTTCTAATATTTTTTAACCTAGTGCTTGAATGACATTCCACGACAGCTTACGTAACGCTCCAGTTGTGCTCCCCGCATTTGGAAAATGAATTTAATACATCTGCCTGTCAGACTGTTCATGTCTTTTTATATTCCATCTGCTGTGAAGCCAATACTTTTCTAACTGTCTATGATTCCTTTAATTTTTCTTGAAAATCAAATGATGACACTACGAGTTAAAAGTTAAAAGCGGAAAAGAAATATTAGACAAATTTCAACGCGAGACATGTACGTTCTCAATTCCTTTTTCTGCCAAAAAGCTGTAACATTCTCAGAAATTTGTTTTGCAGATATATTAAATCAAGACGTGAGTGGAAATGATTAAACAATTTGAACATAGAAAAGAAAAAAGTAAATTAACAAAAATATCCGGGTTTTGTACATGACTTCTTACTACTTTAATTAATTTTATACAATTGCCCAATTTTTCAATTTTATAATCATAAATCACCACAAAAAAATCACATTTAATAGAAGCAACGTCTAATTTCGAATAATCAATTAAATTACACGATATAAATGTCAAATCTAGAGAAAAATAGATGAATTGAAATCTTAAATGCCAAATTGTTACAAATTTAGAAGAAAAGAGATGATTTGAAATCCGAAATCACCACTTTAGATTACCGGTACGTACATAATTAACGGACTCATCATTTCGTTGATAAAATGCAGAATAATTATTTAAAAACAATTTAAAAAAAAAATCCTTTTTAAATATTTATTATTCTGCATTTTAGCAAGAGAAAAAAAAAAAAATCTGCTTTTTTCTATTCCGTCGTAATTTTTGAGGGAGGAGAAATTTCCTTTTTCATCTGAGTGCTGGGCAGGGTAATCACCTTTTCTCGTGCTCAGCAGTAGTGAATCAAAAGTATTCCTCTCTAATATTAATAGATGTCAAGCACGGATTTTTGTTTGAGAGAAAAAAAAACAATTTTTTGGCTAACCAAACATATTTCCGAGTGTTAATTACCATCAAACTAACCTGTACTAATCCTTTGGTCAATGTAACGACCGTATTTTATTCAATACAACTTCATCTTCTAATTAAAAAAAAAAAAAGAAAGGAGCTGCGAGTTTAATAAATGACTGTGGTTAAGTTGTTGCTGTTTTCAGTGTTTGTGGCAAACTTTTTTTCCCTTTTACATTTTTTTCCCTTCTTTTATTTTCTTCTAAATTTCTTAGCACAGCTTGCAATGTCTGATGCGTGGAAATGCTTGCTACAGATGCTGGCAATAACATTTTTTGGAGGTTTCTGCCTTACTGTAATTCCTTGTCCACCTTTACATGCGAATTGTCCCCTTTTAGCATACTACTCTTGAAAATAACTTTGCATTCCTATTTTCTTTTCAACATTAAACTTAATAAAAAAGTATAAAAACAAATTTTTTTTTTTTTAAAGTTTTTCAAAGCTAATTGATTTTCCCGAATAAAGAAATAAATAAATAATTTTTTCCTTTGCTAGACAAGAAATAAATTTATGTCTATTCTGAAATTATAAAATTTTGAAAAGGCAAACAGTAAAGTTTATGTACACAAAATCTAAACTTCCCTAAGATGAAAGTCAAACATTCATTCATCCTTGCAAAATTTACATTTATTTCCAGAAATGCTTCAAATCCCTATTTACTGCAGTTTATCAAAACAAAGTCATTTTGTACATATCTTCATGAATGTCAAATCAAATTATGGATTTTCCAGTACAAAATGAATATTTCACTCAGCCTTGAGAATTGTTACCAGCAGAAAAAAAAATATATTGATCCTGTGTGTCTGAAATATACATATAATACGAAAGCCACAATTTAAACAACAAAAATTAAATAAATAAATTGAAATTTCCCTTCCCTATCTCTCCAACAGAAGAATAGCTGTATAGGAGAAGTCATTTAAAGTTGCTTTAAGCAACCAGAAATGATACGTCTGTCGGAAATTGAGCGGGATCAAGTAATTAGAATTATTAACACCGAGGAAAGATTCATTTCCGCGGATCGGTGACCAGAGTTCCGCGGATCAACACCTCAAGAACCGCTGAACGAATGAACTAAAAGGAGTATACAGTCAGCAATTGACGTATTCGGTTAAACATTTAATATTAATGTTTGCTATTCATTAAAATTAATTACCATCTAAATAATATACTGTTTACGACTAATACATTTATAATTTAATTTTAAACGCAAAACTCAATCGTTACACGCTCCTTTAACTCATTAGATTTACAACTCATAAGGCTAAATATTCAAATGTACGAAATATGAATCTTATGTGTACGTTCTTGGAATTGTGATTCCGCGCCCGTTTTGCATAATGCTAATAGTAGATCCTTGGTTAATGTTCATATGATGAGCTGTCACCTGAAATGTGATATATGTAGCACCGTATTTTCATGTCAGTAGCGAGACGAGGCAAATGAGCTAATCTGCTTTGGTGCAGCACACAGCAAGCGAAGGCTAAAAAGAAAAGTAGGGCTAAGTGAATTTGATTAATAAGAAGGGAGTAAATTAGATTCATGACATGAAAAGACACTCTGGATGTTAACAAGATCATGTCGTCTTACTGCCATACTCAAACACACACTAGGGCGTTGCTTTAGATATTTTTTTCTCATTATTTCTTTCCTTTTTTAAACCCATCCTTTTTTATAACATCGCTTGCTTGTTTACACAAGTAAAAAAAAAAAATTCCCTACGAGAAAAAAAAAAATGGAAGAAAGTAATTTGCATTATGGCAATTAGTACTCTGAATGATAATTTGTTTGCTGAGCAAAATCCTTTGTTTTCATTAATTGAACTCCTTTTATTTACAAAATAATCTTTATAAAATAGTTGAAAAAGTTGAAATTTAAAGCAAATATCGCTAGCTTCTATCCAATGTAAATAAACGTCACACAATTTCTTAAAAAAAAAAAAATTTTTTTTTTTTTTAAAAGCAATTTCAATTTAAAACATGCCTAAGGTCCAGTAGCTTCGGCTCTTCATTTTAAATAGGAACTCGGGATGGTTGTTCTTCCGGTTCTCTCGCCTCTTCAGACTGCACTTTAGCGTGAAAAGCTAGCATTGCATTTCCTCAATTTGTGGAGAACCATTTGGTGGTGGTTTGATGTGGACAGATTTTATTTGGTCAGGCTGCTGAGTGTGGTATGGCTGCATTGGTGGGCAATGGTGCAAAGTGTAGTGCAATAGAACGGGAAAAGCAAAGTAAGAGGGATGATATAAGAGGTTGAAAGAGAGAGAAAAATCAATAAAACCAATTTTTTAAGGTTACCTATGTTTTATATATAGAACATATATCCGTTTGATTCTGCACCGTTTTCTTTTATATATATATATACACACATATAAAACAAAAATGAATAAATAATTCACTTCATTAATTTCCCTCTAACTAGTGCTTGTTTCAATTAAACAATACGCACTTGTTTTACTAATTAAAATATAAATTTATTATCATTTTAATTCGATATAACACATTTCGCCTGCTTTGTACTTCTTATTTTATTCCAGAAAGTTTGTCACTACTCAAATTTGTTCCCATTTCACTGCTTTATTTACACTTCCACTTGCCAAGTCATATTTCTTCAACAAGACTTGCAAGTCACCTTTTCCTTAAATTCAGTTATAGTTGTGCGGCTTCTCTCTTGCTCGTATGGACTATGCGAATTGTCCAATTCAATTTGAATGGTGACACATTTCGTTTGTGAATACCGTAAGTAGAGAATAAATCAAGACAGAAGCATGTGCATGCTCTTCACTTGAACGCGATGCCGTGACCACTCCTTTTATTGAGACACTGAATGGGGTGTAAATATCTGAGGCTGTCATGTGAAGACATGCAGTGTACATTTCATTCCTTATCAGCCGCTCTGCTCATGCTAGAAAAGTGTGGACACTAAGTGTAAAGTCCCATCCATTTCCGAAACATTGTGGAAAGAAGGTTACACCGATATTTCAATCTTTCTTTCGAGGATTTAAAAGAGTGTGATTAAGTTGTGATGTTGCTGTCGTTTGACACGAAACTCAATAGAGAATAGACGCGTAGAGATGCTCCGATATAACTAGCAAAATAGTGGAAAAGATAGTCAATTTAATGTGCTTTTAAAGAGAGGAGAGTCATATACATCTTAAAATAAGAGTAGGGAAGAATTTTTAATGGTATATTTTTTATGGGTATTTTCAAAAAGAATATTCATTAGAATGTTCATTTAGACATACCAGTCGATTAAATTTGAAAGGAATTGCACTTGCCTGCACGTCTCTTATTGTGTACATTTTTCTAAGAAAATGTCTGAGTGGGTAAAATTGTAGTAAATGATGCAGTTAACTTATTCAGATAATGATGGAGGAAGTTATGTAACGAGGAAAAAAATTATGATTAATATCAGTCTGTGCGTTTTTGAAAAGGTTAAAGAGCATAAATAAAAGTGAGACTTCTTTTTACACAAAAGAAATATATATACAGTTAAAGAAATAGAATTTTTTTTTAAAAAAAAACATACATAAAGAAACGTATAAAAAAAAAGTAACTAAAAGATAGCATTTTTTTTTGTCATAGCTCATTACATCGCTTTCGACTCGCAACTTGTCATCCATTTTTGCCCTATCTTCATGTTTAAGAATATTGTTTTTTTAGATTCGATGCGACATTTTTCTTTTTTTTGGAATTCGGGACATACGCGACAGAAATTTACAAATCCTTGTTATATAAAATTCAGTGACGTCGCTAACCACAAAGCATGATTTACCACGAGGATCAAATGACGCATATATTACAAATTTCTTTCTACATTCGTCCCAATTTTTCCCCCGTTGCGCAAGGTTTCAGCGACGATGCAAATTGTACCAACTCTTTTTCGTACTGACACCTCTTCATTACAAATGAGACGCATAATTTTCTCCTTCACTACACAAAAAGTACATTTCACCAATTTTCTTCAAGTACTCATCCCTCGACTTTTAATGTATTCTCGACTTGGTAATAAGTTCAAAAAAAAATAAACCAACCTCCATACACGCACATTGTCCACATAAAATCAACTCCCTGCGTTCAATATGTCTTAAACAATTGATACTCAAATTCCACGCCTAAAAAACAAATAAGTATCGTCCTACTTTAAGACTATATGGATTTTAAAGAACGGTCGCTGGGATAATGACACGCCCATATTTAGTGTGACAGCAACTATATTTCGAGTGATAACCTCGGAACGACATTGAAGGCTGTTTTCCCAATTTCTTATGTTTGTGTCAGTAAATTTATTAAGTGTAGGTTTGCAGGCAATTTTCTGCTTAGTGAAGCAAGTGCGTCTAAGTATGGCTTGCTCTAAAAGTTGTTGGTTTCTCCAACCTCTACATTCTGATAAATGTCATTGCTTACAGTTTAATCGTGAAATTAATTTTCTGTTGATAGTTTTAAAAAAAAGTAAGAAAAAAAGCGTTAAACCCGAGATAATGAAAAGATTTAGTGAGTTGAAATATATATATTTTTTAATGTGTATTAAAACTGAATACCTATATACATCTGTTATACAGGAAGAAGAAATTTATGACGATAGTGCTAGTGCTACATGTGTGTGAAAGTGCGTGTATGATGGCAGCAGTGTTTTGCTAGAGTTCGCAGGTTTTCTGCAACTGAAATAAATGACCGGAATGGACCATCATAAATCAGAACAGAGCTGAAAAAATGTCAAGCAGCAAACCATTATTATTGTTCTCGTTTTCAAGTAAAAAAAATTTTTAAAAAAAATTTATTTATTTATTTTCCTTTTTTTTTTTTTTAATATTTTCCCACCGTTAACTGTTACGTAGCTAAAAACAAAGTCCTCAATAAAAAAAAACAGTCGGCGTTTAATTTTTTTAAACTGCAGTTATTAACAGCAGCGCGTGTACTTTGATGTACCATTCTAACTTTTAGAAGACAAACAAACAGCACATTACTTTCATACCCATACCCAGCCGTTTTACAATGTCCACAATAAAAAAGCTGTTAGCTTTATGAGGTGTAAGTTGTCACACAAAACCGTGGAAATATTACAAACAATTTAGTTTATGCGTTTTACATGTGCTGACTTAGAAAAATCTCCGCGTTGAGTAAATTGCGGGTAAAGTAGGCTTAAGCAAAAAGGAATTTTCTCAAATAGCTCAAACTTTTTCGGGGTAAATGAGCGTTGTGTACAACATAAGGTAAACTGTATATAAAGACAAAAAACAGCACCTTTTATTTGTTAGAGTAAATTTATCGTAAGCTCTTGTGTAAGCTGCGCTGATATTGTGCCAAGAACATAAAGTTGGCTCTATATCTGCGATAAGGATTTCTCCTCAGGGAAAACTGCCATAGAATGACGTTCATATTTCACTTAGGAAATGACGGTTGTCTCTTTTGCCTTCCTCTTGTGACGTAGCAAAAAGTAGAGATTTAGGATTTACCAAACGCAATAGTTATCGTGAAGTTAAGCGCATGATACCACGATATTTACTCACAAATTTCGAAAATTTTCACTTGAGTCGACTTAACTCGTATGTCACCAGAAGTAAGCGATCCTGCTAAACTCATGTTTACATACGGATCGACCCTGTGGCAGAATCAACCAAGATTAAATCTGTCAAATCCAACAAAGTAAGAAATCCGAATGTTAATAATCAATTAGCGTAGGAAATGTGTTTCGTTGGTCCGTAAGCAATAGGAGCATCTAGATTGCCAATATAAGCAAACAATTTTTATTAAACAGTAATGTGACACTTAAGACGTGCTCGAACAGAATCGTGCAGCAATTTAATATTTATACGTTCTAAGTGCAAGATTTACGTTTAATACGATAAAGGTGAGCGATATTAGGTCAAGTTGTACCCCTTTAAATAAAACGATTCTTCGTTGTTATTTTGAGCTATAAAATCGTAGGAAATTAAATTTATAAATTTATCAAAACCTTAATTCTTTTTTTAAAATTATTAAATTTAAAAAAAATGTCATTAAATGCAAAGCGCATTAAATAGATACCCTGAACCACCGAACTGGAAATTACCAATTTGATTGAAATCATTTCCGTATAATTAAACTAACACAAAAATTAAAAAAAAATTTTAAAAAAAAATCCAAGATTATTTTCCTATTTCTATCTTGATTTAAATCAACAGAATTGGTAATTTCAACTCACAATGAGCAAAAGAATCGATTTTTATAACTTTAGATATTTATTTTTATCTTCCGTTTTCCTGGACTAAATCGTATCATGACGCAATAAATTCTGCCACAAAACTATTTTATACGAGCAAAAATATCGCACAGCGAATACTTTTTTTTGTCCAGAATCCCCTATTTGCCCTTTATAAATTTTTAATATTGTTTTTGAATTGATTTATTCATTGTAATCAAAGCTTCAACGCGAGACCGATTTTGATCCAGCAGATAGCGCGTTATGTTCAAATTACAGAAATTACATCCGTCTATTGGGCTAATCACCGCATGCCCAAATTACAATCGCTCGTAATTGCTCCTTCGCAACAAGAGCAAACTGAATCTAAAATTCTTGCAACTTGCATTACCAGGTTGGAAAATTTGCCGTGTTGCCCCTGAGCTTTGCTGCTGAGCTGCGTTAAAAAATAAAATTATCTCGCATAAAAACATAACGAGACCATCGTGCGAAATTGTACTTGTTGAAATACCTTTTATTTCATGATTGCTTCGCACATGCGCACCTAAAAACAACCGATATAAACCTCATCACTGTACCTCACAAAACCCAATTTAAATTCTTTTAACAAATGTGTTAATAGTGGCATTCACAAAAACAGGTGCATTTTTCTTTCCATCAATCATCCTAAGTGGTTTAAATCAAGTGACGCAGTTTTGAATTAAAACTGCACAATCGATCTCCGAGGTGGGAAAGCGGAAAACAAATTTCGAATGGCCCTCCATTGTTAGGCGCAATCTGAAGCACTCTTCGTACAACAAACAAAGTTAGTCTTCCTTCACGATGCAACAAAATTTAGTTACTTGTCTTTATGTAGATGAGTAGAGGCTTTTGTGCTATCTCGAGCGAAAGCGCATTGTCCTCTTGAGAAAAATCCGTGACGCAAACCTGCTCTGCCTATTTTATCTTGCCATGGCTAATGGAAGCAGGCGTATTTCCGTCTAGTTTAATATTGAGGTTATTTTTCAACTTGGCTCATTTTGCGTTGTCAATATTTGAAGCTGAATTGCGCTTTGGATCCAGTTTCCAGACCTCATACGTACGTTAGCGTAAATGTCGCCCAATCATTCTACATCAGAAACCAACAGTGACCACTTTTTTTGTTAGCAAAGGAAACCTCAATTGATTTTTAACAGTTACAAACGACCAGATCGCGATGTAATCTGACGAAATATGAGGGTGTGAATTGTAAGCTACGGTTTGCTTTCCCATTTCGCCCTAAAGCATACCCTCATTCTTGTCAGCGTTCGAAACGAATTTTAGTTACGACTTCTTTTTAAAGGACCAAATTCTCCGACTATTTTGACCCCGCCGAGTTAAGCCGAAATCGTAAATAAACCGACAAACAAAAAGAAAACGAAAATAAACAATCTTAATTTGTCTATTTTTCATTTCTCTGAAGGCTTGTGATTTTAATTTTAAATAAAAAATTCATTTCCTCTACTTGTCACTTTTGGCTCCTTGATATAGAGCAGAAGTATATATTAATTTATTTCTTTGCCTGGTGAAATTTAAATTTTAAATGAAATGTTCAGTTGAAAGCTGGTTTCATTAAAATAGTTCGTAATTAAATAAAAGAAAAAAAAATCCACATTGGAAGGTCAAATCGTCAAATCTTTCTAAATTAGCCTAAAGATCCATACAATATTCATATTACAAAAACGTCACGTAATTATTGTACACACAAATTTAATAGACCGAAACCAGCCATTTTTGTTCTTGTTTGCCCTTGTTTAAATTTATCCTTATCAGTATCCACAATAGAGCGCGTTGTTTCATATATATATATTTATATATATATATTTATATATATATAAAACCCTGCTGTTTGTCTTCAAAGAAAAGGACCACAAGAAGGTGCAGCGGGTGCAAAAACCCGAGCCCCGGGCTATGCATGGGGCCCCGGAAAAATAAAACAAAAATAAAAGGAATAAAAACTGAGAACAAACATTCTCGAATACAATTTTGTTTGTTTATTTTATTTATGTTCTTTATTATTATTATTCATAGTTTTAGGACCCAAATTACTCGCACTTGAGCACTTCCTACGAAGAAGGCCAATCAATTGTTTATAAATTGTTAGTGAAAGAGCTACGGAGTAGGGGGCCTCAGAATAATAGCACCCAGCCCCGTCTTGGAGAATGCCGGTCCTGGTACTAATAGTACAGTTTTAAGTTGATTGATTACACAAAATCTCAATTACTTGACCATTTGTTTAACACACTCGGACTTAATTTCTCATTTTGCATTTCCCATATTCCATGCCATTAATTTTCTCTCCCAAATATTTCTCTCGGGTTCTACTACAACTTATGGTTCTTGCTAAATCCAATTTTAGTCACATAACTTTTGTCTGTAATCTTATTTTATAACCGAGAAAATTGTAATCTGACTTTAATTAACTTATTCAATGCCGCTTCCTCGGGATATAAAAACACGTACTCGTACGGTATTTTCAGATAACCGTAACTTCGTTAAGCTTCCATATTTGAACTTTCATTCGCTATTACTCATTACTTATACTCGTGATAGCTAGAAAACGATGTTTGAAGTTAAAATTCGCATAAAAAAGACCTTGAATAAAATTAACATTTGATTTTTTTTTATGTACAATCCACGCTGTTCTTATTTTAAACAAACGGCAACAAATGATTTGAAGAAAAAAAACAGTAAAGTAAATGGTCCACTTGAAATAGTTGGAGCTCTTATTGAAACTGGCACACAGCTGCGTTATATCATGAAGTTAATATATATTTTCAAGAAATTTTCAGAGGAGGGCACGTGTTGCGGTTATTTTACAAAGCTGTTGTAATGTATAATACAATGCCCCTAGCAACAACTACAAAGCATTAAATAAGTCAGTGTAGGCATACGTTTCGTTTTAATATAAAATCTTTGCCAATAAATATTTAAGCTAATTTCTCTCACGGTTGACTACATCTCCACAAATTATTGCGAAACCCTTCAACTTCACTTTAACTCAAAAGATTAATTAATTAAACCCTGATTAAGTCGGCATTAGATGTAACAGTAAATTATTGGTAACGTATAAGCCAGTGGCAAGTTAAGCGAAGATTAGCCAACTTTGAAACAGAATTGATTATCAAGGTGCTTAGGAGAGTAATCAATAGATGATAAACAACAACAATAAATGTATTCGAGTCGGGCCGCGACTGAATTATTTCGAGAGAGAAATTTGGCTATTCGCGACGCATTTGCTTCAATTCCGTCAATGCGAAATAATTTAATTGTTAGATCAATATTTTCCCTCCTATTTTCCTACAATTAACGTTTCAGGAAGTTGATAAAAAAAATATTGACATGCCACTTGGAGAGTGTTTGCTTTGAATTATTCGCTCATCTTTGGGCTGTGAATACTGAAAAGGCATCCAGTGAAACCATTCAAATTATGGTAAAACCACACACTCCAATGCATTTCGTGGCTTGCCTCTGCGGATTGAAGCTCCATCAGCATGCGGGTTTGACTGAGGAATTCCCAATGTAACCATCTTCCTCAAGCTGCACAGGACCACAAGTAGTTAACCCGAATGCATTAAATAAATTTAGAGAAACGACCCGAGTACTCTTGTCAGTTGCACATGACCTTTTCAAGTGATATAAACCTCATTAAGTCTTTCTCGAAATGTGTTGAGTGTCGCACAACACTGAAGTTGGGCTTTTGATTACTAATGAATCATAAAACCATAGCGGTACAAGGTTTGTGGCTGCAACTTCCATACCAATGACATTGTTCTCGAGGAACAAGTCACAGCCAACTAGATTATAGACTGTGACAACACACATCTGGTGGCCCCCGACCACTCACTATCGCACACCGCCGAGCAAAACTATTTAAGTAACGCCACCACAACTAATACGGTTAATCTCGAATTAAAACACGCAGCTCACACTTTTCTCCAATATCTGTTAATATCGGCTACAAGCAGTCAAATTCAATTTCTCGGCCTTTTATGACTGCATCATGACGTATGATTGTTGCCTATGTGTGTGTGTCTCGCATTCCACGATGTGATTTGTGGTGCAAGTCGCGGGCAATTGCTTTCAACTCAGCTCTGTGGCAGTAGGCGAAGTAGCTTGTATAACAACATCTGGAAGCAAGAGTTTGTAACAAACAGAGCCAATTCTGATGTTATTTCAGAGCAGTTTGCTTTTGTCACTCTGACGTGAAGGCGAATGGAAAAGTAACAATAAAAGGCCTACTCCCCCTCTTTCGCCTTCATCCTCCGAGCGAACTCTTCTTCCCTTTGTGTGTCTTATTCTCCTCGTACCATTAAAGCTACCGTATTTACAAAAGCAACCTTGTGGGAGGAATGCGTAAGTGTTCAATTCGCAACAGAAATCGAAGAATGTTCCAATGTTGTACTTTTATTTTTCTTAAACCTTTCAATGAAGACTTATTCGCTCGAAATAACACGTACAAGAAGCTAAGCAATTCCAACAATTTACAATAACTATTCAGCGGCTACTTTCCTCATCCGCATTTTCATCGTAAGATTATAAATTTAGACGGGGTTTCGATTTTTAATTAACTTAATACCGTAATCCTTTGGTTGTACACGGGTCGCCATTAGACCGCGGGTCTCTAATAAAGCACGAGTAAAAATTCCATTTTTTATTCCGCGTACAACCAGAAGATTTACGATATTACAACCAACTCATTTGCCATGTTCGTTTTTAAATTTTTTTATTTTTATTATTTTTTTTTTTTTAGCCATTTCTCAGCTTTTTAGCATAAAGTAGGAAGAAGAAAAAAAATTGCCTCCACCGTAAACTTCAATTACTCATCACTTGGTTGTCTCAAGAAGAAGTGTAACAACAAAATCTGACATTTTTGTTTTTTTCCTCCTTGTTCATCCGTTAACTCATTTTTAATCTACTTCCTCTGACTATAATTTGTTCTGAACATGAGTAAATGTTGACACTGAGAAAGCTCTTAGTTCCTGCTCTGATTAATTTTCAAATTGACAGTACTTGTTAATGTGTAATATGAAAATCAATTTCCTTTTCTCCATTTTGCAAAATACGTTATACAAGCAAATGCACAGTTGCGCGCACACCAAATGGATCGTCTAGAGTTCGTTGCAGGAAAAGAGGATAAGAGTATTTTAAGGTCCAGCAGGATGTCCAAATCACATTTCCTATGTTGAAAAGGGGTAATGCAAATATTGACGAAGGACAAATGAGATTGATAGATCCACAATGCGAACATGAGAAATGCATTATTCATACAACTCGCCGATAACTATGAAAACAAAAAAAAAAAGAAATTCATGAAACGAAAATGTTTTCTAACGAACGTTATTATTCTTATTACGGTATTATCATTAAATAAAATTACATAAAACCCGCAAGGACAGTTGTTTTGGGTTAGAAATCATGCATACGTCATTTTAAAGCATGTATTTTTTCAGCATTTCAATTCAATTATTCCACAATTCCTCTTTATAATTAAATTTTCATGTGCGATTAAACATTATCTGCGGAGCGGAGAATTAGGAATTTCGCGTAACTTTTACAACATTAAAGTTAGTAGGTACCTTGCCTAGATAAAAGTATTATGCATAAAACCTTTATACGTTAATAAAAGAGAATTTAAACATTGGTTAGCTGCATCAAAGATAAATTAAAACACTGTAAAACATTGTGCTAAATGTGGTCGGCTTGAGTTCTCAATCACTCAATTTTGGTTATCTGTTCCACCGAAATTGCTCAATCAATGTGTAGCATTGCAAGAAAGCGGAATATGCGTTTGCAAAACTGCTGAATGTGCAGAATACATTCATTTAAGGCAAACTGCGCAGCTTTTATTTCAAAACCATCGTCTCCAGCAATCCAGCTGTTAATACAGGTCAGTAAAACTCCAATATATATATATATATATATATATATAACAATAAAATCGCGTTATATTAAGTTTAAGTTCAATTGTTAACCTTTAGAAAAAGTGGTAGCTAATGGAGAGAGTGCAGTTTGTCAATATGTCTAACTCCTATAGGAATGACTTTAGTTGTCACAGCGCCATAAAACTCCATCGTTCTTCGGCCTCTACATAAATCTAAGATTTTACTCTCTTGAGCCACTAGTCATGCGCAATCAGGTTTCCGTCACTTACGAAGTTTATTTTAACATTTTAGAATTTTAGGACTATTGAATATCCAAAATAACATGTCGACACACAAAGAGTTCCATTTACTCCGCGATTTTATTTTATTTCGATTATCAATTTTTACGACTATAGAAAATTTACTTGTGGTAATTGCCACGTTTAGATGCCGTAATGCAAAAGTTTACAATTTGGTAGGCTAGAAACACTTGGAAATTCAAATGGGACGGCTAATTTACTTGAGGTAATAGGTTTTCGGAGCAGAACATTTCTTGAACACAGTAAAAGTGAAAAACGGCATTCCCAAGGGATGTTAATAGGATGCATTAATCACTTCGTTTGCTTGCTTGCACCAAAGGTAACCTTCGAAACGGAAAAGAAGAAAAAAAATCCATATGGAAAGTTGCAAGAAGAATTATTAGACGACTTTTCATACGGGACTAAGAACTTCTTATCATTGTACATATTACTACTTTTTTTCTCCCAAAAAAAAAAAAAAAAAAAAATCCTTTTAGACGACCTTTTTTAAAGTCAAATAAAAATCAGCTAATAAAAAAAAAATTTGTATACGTGATTTTTTTTTCCATTTTTTGTCATGAGGGACAGAAATGTTAGACGAAGTTATGCCCTCATAAATTCTTAATAAATCATACATCAGTGTGGTGTTGCCAAAGAATATTTCAATTTTAAATTGAAACATCATTGAAGATTCGTCTGAATCCAATTATGTATTATTTGTGAGATATATATATGTGGATCTAATTTATATTTATAAGTATATCATGTACTGTAAGCTTCGTACTACAGCTTATCTCGAACCAATGTTCATTCTTATGTGGCTTTGGTCTATATATTAGTGTAATCTCCTTAATAAAATTAATAATTTACCAAAGAGCAAATGCAATGTATAACCGCATATATATAATATCGTAAATAATAAATGCCGTGAAAATCCCAGACGAACATGTCACATCTTGGCTATGACCAGTCCGAGACAGAGTCCTTTCAAGTATAAGAAAAATTTGCAATGCAGGAATCCAAAGAAAAAAAAAATATTTTTAATGTTATCACATCTATCCCCTTTGGCTTTGGCCCTTTCGCACTGTGCACTCACATCACTTTAATTCACTTAATTCACTCCATATACGAAGTTACCATAGTAATGTCACATTCCATTTGATTTGTCATCGTAAAAAGCAAATCTGACACATATAATTTCCATGAATTTTAAATTTGTATATTTTTCCAAACATTGAACAACAATATTAAGAAAAATGTTGTAGGAATTTAGTTGCTGAATATGATCAGAACTTGCAGTGTTAGACGAGTCCTATGCAAAACTGCCGGGAAAAACTAGTTACAATAAAATCCGGGCGGATTTACTTCATACACGACAAGAAAATCAAAATCCATGCATTTTATTTTCATTACTTTTTTTTCCCCCTGTTTACGATAAACATTAAAACCACAGAATTCTTGTGGATTCAAACATCATACCCGCTACACCTCTCAAATCCTGCGGGGTTTCTGCATTTAAATTTTAAATCCTCCGTTTCAGTGCTTCTATAAGTGGAGGACAAATGAAAGTCGATTTACAACAAACTTTACTTTTTTAATTTATATTTTTCAAATTGAAATGGATATGAAATATACGAATTCATACGCACGAGTTGAGTTGATTATAACGTTACTATAGAAACCTCGAATAATAAACAACTTGCAGTTAAGATATTCCAGTTATCAATGCTCATATAAAATAAAGTAAACATTCATAGCATAGCTATGACTTTTGTTAGTTCTCCATATGAATTTCTAAAATCCAACAATAACAAATGTAACACTTCCATCTACTTATGTATATAAACACATGTTTCTGGCTTATGAATAAATGCATCACGTAGGTAAAGATATTGGAAAGTTAAACTCAAGTATTTATAGAATACTGAGACGCTTAACTCTGAGCAAAACTTACCGCTGTAGTGTTGTGCTCTCATTGAGCGGAGTATATCCGTTACAGCGTGGGTCTAAATTGATTAAAACTATTAAATTCAATATATAAATTGAACAAAACGACTAAAATAATGTCTCGTAAATTGATCAAGAACTCTAAAATAAATGTTTAAATTGACTATACCGATATCTAAATTGCGTGAAAAATCTAGGTTCTGTCAATAGAGAGCGGATGTTCTATCAGAGCACTTACGGTACTGTTCTCACGCGAAACTTTGTGGAAAAAAACTGCACAATGGCAGCAGCATTACAAATGTACTTTAAAATCACCAGATTACTGAATATTATAAATAAAAAATAAAAAATTTTAAAAGAAAATCCAAAACCACTACGTTTATTGCTGTTTAATATATTGAGTTTGTAATTTAATAATTTAATTTAATTACATAACTAGCAATCAGTCATTGTGTTATAATCAATAACACAAATCGAGTTACGCAAAGTCCCTATTTAATATGCATTGGAACATTTTCAGACTTATCGCCGTATCTAACCAAAACCGCCAACCCACAAAAACTGAAGCACGTAACTTGCTAAAACTAGTAACAGATTAAACACACTAGTTATAAATTTATTCTAAAATAATTATACAAATTTTCAATTAAGCATAAAAAAAAAAAACAAGATAACAGCATTATACAAATGCTTATTTTTCATAACCAATTTATTAGAAACCACTACTTATAAATTCAGCCAATTTTGCAGTGTCTGAGACTAATTTCTTCCTTATTGGATAATTACTACGCAACAATAACTGTGGGATAGGATTCAATGCATCCAATCTTTCAGTATTTATGATTACATAGTAATCACTACGTCAATTTCTTTTAACATATCAGAAAATAGCTATGACTAATGCTTCACCTAGAAAACCAATGCTCCCGAAAAATCAACATTGACTTAAAATCTTGCTTTGTTGAACCCCTAAAGTTTGCATTCATTTTGTTTTTAATGCGTTTACGTGTTCGCTCGGATGTTAAATTTATCAAATTACTTAAATCTGCTTCGTGTTTGCGCTCAGTGAGCGTATTCTTCATAAGCCCACACTCGTTATCCAAGTCTCACCCATGAAACTTTAAAAAAAGTTAGACTCTAAACCATTCACCAATCTTTTCCTCGCACCCTCAAAGAATTCATATTCTGTTCTAGAATACCGGGTATTAGATATTTATGCAAACAACTCCATGCGTAGAAGACAATCCTAAAACAACATTAAAATTAAAATTTAATATTTTTTCACAAATTTATTTATTTACTTAGTTTTGGTTATTAAAACTTACGCAGCATATCACAACAAGTTAAAATACAGAACCAAAAATCCAATATATCATTAAAATTTCTATTTATAAATAGGATTATATTGAAGCTTACATTTAATTTTCCCACGCGTGTCTTAATTCTAAAAGGTTGCTCGAAGCATTTCGGAAACCCTCAAAGGTGTACTTGTTGACAAGTGTGAAATGGATCAAACTGAATCACTTAATTATCCTACACATCATTTTACCTACAATGTACGCTTCTTTAAAAGCGAATCTCTCACTATCAATGGTTGAAAAGTTCATTTCAGCTCGTTTAAAACCACATAAAAACTCAATCAATCAGCCAAAAAACCACAAAAAAAACCTTCAATTTGCATTACCCACCTTTAATATTACTTTTAAAGCAATATCAAAACGTAAAAAATAAAAAAATCCGCCCTAAAATGCCACATATAATTTCACCTATAATTATCAATATTTTATTTTTATTACACCAACTAGACATCATCAAAGTTTACAAGCGAATACCTTACCTGCGTGCAACAGAACAGGTGCTATCAGGCCCAGTAATAAGTACATGATGTGTGAACTCACTGTCATTCTCTCGTAGCAGCATAGTGAGAATCCGAGCATAGGTCAGTGGTGGTCATCCACTGGCAGTCACTTTCACCTCAATAATTTTTTTTTCCTTTTCTCTCGATTAATAGTCCAAACACTTAAGAACCGAAATATTGGAATAAGAGACAGAAGGTGCACTCGGTGTCGCTAGAGCAGAGCTTGTGAGCAAAGCTTTCCTCTCACTTCAACCCACTCTCATTACGTGTTCCTTCTCACATCGATCGTTTCAGTGCGCATGCGCCCCCAACACACCGCGTGAGAAGGGAATGGCAAGGGTCTTCATTCTTAGTGAACTAACAAAAGGCCCGGAAAAAGTTAAGCTTTACAACCATTTAGTTAACAACGCCTCTTTAGGATTTTCATTTTCCTACTCAACCTCTCTGCTTCGATTCGTTTCGACCGACGATGGACGATCTTTTTACCATTCTTAGACGGTGCGTGGTGCTACAGTGGCTCTGTCCTAAGCTTGTGCCTTTTGATCAACTGATACAAGTGGTTCAGGATAAGAAGGATTAGCGAGCACCACGGGTTTTTCATGGCGCGCTCAATCGGACGAAAGAAATTTTTTCTTTTGTTTCTTTTCCTTTATTTGTCCTTAAAAAAAAAAAAAAAAAAAAAAAAAATACTTTTTCTCTCTCTGTTCTTCCTGGAGTTATTAGCGAGTATTTTGCGATGCAAATAAGTAATGAACAAACACGAAAAAATAAGGGGAGCATTTACCTGTAATAGGATTACAATTACTGTGAATTAGTTTTGGAACTATCATATGACAAAAAAAAAATAAAATGGAAAGAATAAGTATTTTCAATGGTTTTTCTTCCATTTCTTGTCACGCTCATGATAGATGCAGATAAGACAAAATGAATCGCGGTTCGTGAACCGGTCATGAATCAAAGTAAGATGGTTTCAACCGAGAGTAATTATCACGTCTTCAGTAAAATATTGCAGTGTCAATTTTCCCCCCGCACCACCCTGCAGTTTTTCAGCTGCTGTTTCACATGGGCCTAATTATTGAAGATTTGATATAAATTAAATCTTTTTATGACGTCTTGCTGTTTTTCTAGCCATTAAAGCTAAACAATAATCTTGTAACGTTGGTTTATTCGTTTGTCCGCTCAAAACCATAATTAAATTTTAAATGGAGATTTCCAGAACAATATTAGATCTCCCTAATAGACTAACTAAAAAAATATGGGACCGAGTCCAAGAGTAGAAAACATTTATCAAGGTGTCTATAAGCAAAATTTTTGTTATATGAAATTCTCCGAGTGTATATTTAATTTTTTTTTTTTTAAATTTCTAAACTCGATTATTTCTTTTTTTTTCCAGCCAAAAATCGCTATAGCTTCAACTTGTAATGTATGAAAGCTTAAGGCTTATTCGCCTTAGATTGAAGCTTGTTTAAATTTCCACTCGTGCGCGCATAATTTATGTTGTACGCTGAGATTACGGTATTCAATTTATTAAATTCCGCAACAAAACTTTGGAATTTCTGCTTATTAAGCAAAGGAAAACACACTAACTTCGTTGCAATTTACCCGCAGAGGGCGGATAGAATCTTTTCACTTTTCATGCATGCTAGTTTAGTTGTATTTACCAAGGAATTATTTGGGGCGTCAAAGGGGCGCGTGTTAGTTCAATCAGTTAACACATTATATTAGGTGGCTCCACCTCGTGCGAGACAGTGGCAAGCCATGTTTGAAAGGGGAGTTTGATATATATTAAACAAAGGCCTTCACTGCCGTGTCAGAATAGCTTTGTAAGTGCAAGGCATTCCAGCATGGATGTTGCTAATTAAATTAAAGGCGCTCAGCTGTTTTCTACTCGCGTTTTCAGAAGAACCGTTTCCAACTGAGATGACGAGATAAAAATTAAAGCTACACTCTAAATCCGAAGTGTACTTAAACAAAAGTCGCTTTAAATGTGTCAAACGAGTTGGCAACTTTTAATTATTGATTTTAATAGGGCTCCCGAAAGCCAGATTTTCCTGACCCGAATGCTTGGCCTAACCTAAAGTGACCATTTTCCCCTGGATGTTTTCGGAAACGAGGAAACCAGTGTTGTAGCTTGAATTTAATCAACCACTGACCACAATGAGCCCAAACGGCCATTTTCTGCGCCTGGAGTCGATTGGGGTGGGAAATTTTCTGAATTTAGTCTTTAAATGGCCCTTAAAACCATAAAACAACTGTGAAAAACACACTAAAAACATAAAACCAGGAACGAATGGTCACTTTAGTTTTAGGTAAAAACATCCCAAAGCAACTAGTAAAAAAAAAAAAAATTTTTTTTTGGAAAATTATTTTTGACCCCAAATTTTAACAAAACCCTAACCGGATAGCAAACACTGAACGTTAGGGCCCCAAAACCAAACTGTTCGAGTCAAAAACGAAAACCTAGCAACCCTAGGTACAGTATAAATGATTAAACATTATACCATAGTTTATATTTCGAGATAAAATAACATCATCAGTCAATATAATTCAATTAATTACATAATTTAATTAATTACAATACAATTCATCAAAACTACGTTTTATTTGATGACATAATTGTCCTCCTACAATTAATTTTTAAAAATTATAGAAAAATTCAATGGTGGTCTTGACAACAACCGAAATGCGCAATGTACACTACTTGTAGAAATATGGTATTTGTTCCTGGTAATGGTCAAAGGTATGTTAGATCAATCGATATAACACTGAATAAAACATGAAATATTGAAGAAACAAATAACTATATTCTAGTGCCAAAAGCAAATACTAACGCTCGAAGTATTCTCGTGAAATATCGTTACAAAGATAAACAAACTAGATACAGATGAAACAAAATTTGTTTCTGTAATACCGAAGACTAGTACTTTTAGATATTTGTTTAACTGTTGCAAATATTTTTACAGCGAAGACGGTTCGAAGAACTTTTACACAAATTGTTCAACTAAATAATTTGCTAGAAATACATTCAGTCCCAGTTTTCCCAACAACACAACAAAGTTTTACTCATCCACTGGAAATGCATGACGATGTGCCCAGAATCGATGACAATCTCAGCCGTGGAATCGAACCCTCATGGGCGAGCAAAACCTTGTTGCAACCTTTAAATTTAATATGAACTTGCGTTCAAATAACAATACAATAATTTATATACCTTATGTATATTCCAGTTACACCCTAGCATTTCACTACTATATTACAAAAGTTGTTCCGTTTGCTCCACTTTACTCACCGACTCAAATTTGCACTGCAAATACTTCCCCCATTCTGAACAACAATTTCTTTACCATTCAGATAGTTTAAAAATTTATACACATAATAGAAGAAGAAAAAAAATCCTTCTCTTGAATATTTGATGTATATGTTTAAAGATATTGAACATTTCTCGACCATTATCTATCCAACAAAAAATAAAAACAACAAAAAAAGCTAAAATAAAAATAAAACACTTTCCAAAAGGCAAACTTTTACAAAAACAAAAACACCCACATTTGCCGAGTTATTTTAACGAGCTGCGTCAACTGTTGAGCAAAAATTTCTTTAAAATAAATGACATTTTCTAGTCAATGACGCGATTTTGTGCTGCAAGGCTCTACTGAGATTGGGTCTGGGTAATATTGCAGTTGATGTGACAGCCGGCGTCGTGCGAGCTTAGGGACGTAATAACGCTCGGCCAAGGGGCTTCTTGAGAAGCTCCCCCCGTTCATTCGGTTTTGACATGGACAGAGGATTGCTTCAACCCAGGTCGTGTGAACTTGACAGGCAAACTTGGGTTGGGCGCGCGTTCAGTTCAATATAGATAGTTTCTATATAGATGTAGCGCTCTCTTTCTCTCACTCCCTCTCTCTTCACCCCACCTTCATTGCTATTAGACTTGATAAGAACTGCTCGAGACGGACGAACCGTAGGTCTAGTGTGACTGCGAAAATAGATTCAAGGTGCTCGCTGCTGCCTTTAGAAGATAGTTTTGCCATTTCTGGGAAGTGTTGTTTGGAGATAGACCTAATCTCCGAGATTGTAGATGGCTTAACGTGGGCACATTGGAGGCAGGGTGCTGTAATTATAAAATGTTGTATTGGCTTTTAAATGTAATTTGTAACATAAATTCCATTTACGTTATTTGGAATTAAGAGTGAACATGTTTCATTCTTAACCAACCAAACTTAATAAGGCAATTGTAAAAGCTGGCAATAATTTTCCAAATGCATTGCATTGAGAATAAAATGTGACTGATATTAAATCATGTTAATTCATCGGTTGCGTGAATGCAAAAATTAAAAAAAAAAATTTTTAAAAAATTTTTAAAAAACACATTAAATTTGATGATATTGATCGTGTTTTGCAAAGTTTTAAATTCATTTTTATTTTAAAGGATTTAGTAAATCGTATTAATATATGGGACTTTAATATTTAATTGGCTGTTTTCAGGCCCATTTTCCATTTTGGAAATTTAATATTTCTGATAAGTATTAGCAATTATGATATTATTGCCAACAATTGCACTACTGCGATCATGTTTATTATGGTAATAAATTAAAGCTTTTGTATCTTGGAACATCATTTACCCATTGATCAACATTGGGGAAAGTTAAACTGAACACATACCGGTAGTGTATAGAATTTGAGATAAAAAAAAGACTTTTTAAAGTTTTATCTTTAATTATCCGACTTTTTTTTGTATAAAAAAAAAAAAAAAAAGGCTGGTTAAACTAAATGTCGATAATCTCAGCAAGACTGAAAACAGCAGTATTTCTTTATCAATTTTCTGTTATCTAAAGATATAAATAAATTCATGCAATCTTTGCCAATTTTTAATGATGATAAATAGCACATGAAAAAGAAAGTGCAACAAAAAGAAAAAAGAAAAAAAAAACACTTTCTCTTGCATTCGTTGCCACTGTAAAAAAAAAAATCAATCAAATCTTTAATGATATTTTGGTTATAATACTTAATTTAAATAAATAGTACCTATAATTAGTGCCGTAAATTGTAAAATTCTTGGAAAATATTTAACAGGCTTAATCAATCAATAAAAAAATTTATCAAAGCCGAGATTTCTTCAATAAAATGGAAAACATACCTAATACAACTCTCGAATTTATATCACTTTTATAAATAAATGGTAGTCGTTAAGTAAGATATACGGCATTCTCACATTACACTTAAATGCCTTTTCATGTTTGAAAAACGCTTTCATAAACCGCAAAACCAAACGTAGGAATTCTTCCTTACTTCGTCGCATTACTAAAAATTCCGGAAATTGTTTTAAGAACGCAGACTCAAATTACAATTAGTAACAATTAACTATAATTGCCTCATTTTTACTTTATAAATGCAAACCCGCTCAATAATTATCAATAATCAATTAATATTTGCAATTTGCGGTGAACCAGTGTATTGGTTTCTCCTATGTGTTGTATGCATGCAAAGTTTATCGGTAAAAATCGGAGATCTGTTTCTAAAATCTGTATTATTTACATTCATCAATATTAAAGTGAAAAAGCACTTCTATTTTGTGTATTTTTATAGATGGAAAACAGAGGACTTTAGCTGCGCAGTGAGGTGATGGAAAGCGCAAGTTTCTGGCTAGACTAGTTGCATTTGTGCATTTAATATTTAAAAAGCAGGATGAATTATGTCTAAGCCGAGTTGATTTAAGGTTTACGATTGATGCAATTTGTCAATTTCAAAGTCAGTTTGGGCATGTGACAAGAAAAGAAAATTGATTCAGTAATAATGCCCACTGCTTAGTAAGTGCGATTGCATTTTTTCTCTACCTCCCCCCCCCCCTCCCGTCTGTATGATAGTTCAGATTTCATGTGTCAACGTGAATTGGTTCTCGCTGAAATAAAAGAGCAGTTTGTCAGCACATGTGTGAAAGCTCATCAAATATGATTTACCCGTTACATTAACTTTGATTTATTCACTGTCAATTGCTGCTTCACCTTCATATATCATCATTTCTCAGATAAACGAAATCATTGATTCTATAATTATGTGTTTGATTGTTATGAAAAACAAACAATTTATCAAACTTTATTTAAAAAAAATTAATTAATTAATTAATTGTAAAAATTATTACTTCGAATCCATCAAAACTGCAGATCACGAAAACATGATCAAATAAGATTGAGAAATCAAAACAAGTTCGCTATGCTCATTAAATGCAAAGAAAGTTTTTCCGCGCGAATGCAACTAAAAATACGCAATGCTCAATAGGTCACTTCAATTTGTAATCAGGGGGTCAAATTGGTTGTATAATTTTCCATAATTAGAGTGAGCTTTCAATTACGATTGAGTAATTAACTTTTTATTTTTTCGTCCAATTATCATTTTAAATCATTTTTCTAACTAACTAGTTTTAAATTCGACCGTTCATGCATTGACATTTTTAATAACTGCCATAAAACCGTTCAATAAATAAATCTCTAAGTTTCCATTTTAAATTTAAAAGTAAAAATAAAAATAAAAATAAAAATAAA
>JAQFXT010000418.1:0-38704 GCA_034683725.1 Strigamia crassipes
TTCAGACTAAAAACTTGCTACGGAAAAGCCTCCCAGAATGCAAAGCGGTTTGCATGTGGCGCCACCGGTGGCATAACGGTCTGAACACGTGGAAACGTGTCCATGTACTCGAGGAAGTAGTTGAAGCAGCTCTTTCAATTCGAAAATGAACGAAAATAAACGAAAATAAACGAAAATAAAGATAGAACAAACGTTCTTCATTCATTTTGCACTTGTTTCGTACGTTTTACGTCCAAAACGAATATAAAACGAATATAGATCGAACGTGCGCAAATTTTTGTTCTTTTTAACCAGTTTTCAAGGAATGGTTTTATTCAGGGGCGGCTATTAATATATATTTGAGAAGTTAGTATTAACCAATTTGTATTACTCCGTCGGAGTGCTCGATTAATAAAATAAATAGGTGTCGGCGATTTTGGTTCGCTCGTGTTTTTTCCTTCGGTTCTGGGTAAATTGGGGTTGCCGGACGTATAAATTTAAATGCAGACTTTGTGGCAGCAAGTCAAGGTTTTCTCGTTCTTGTTCTTTTCTATTTTATCCCACACGTTCGGTGGGCCCCCTCCCCCCTCCCCCCTCCCCCCCTCACCGTTGGCGCCTTCGACGATGATTATGCAAATGTCGGATGTGACAGTTGGAATTTCATTCCCTCCACCTCTAGAACAAAGGAAATTAATGATGATTGTAGCGTGACTTTGATAGGTGAAATACTGATCCTTTTATCCGAGGGGCCGGTGGGTGGGTGAAATTAAGCTCGTACATCAACAAGTTGACTGACCCCGTGTCCATTGGCGCGTTTAGTTTCGGAATCTCTCACCGCGCGCGCCGGTTACGGCGTGTTTCGCTAATTCGCCGCGACGAGACGGGCGAGGCGAGACGAGCGACGAGGGGATGAATTCTTGAGAATGTTTATCTAAGAACACGGAAATTTATCGTTCGGGGTTTTTCTGATTACGACAGATGGATTTATTTTTATTTTTTTTTAAAGGCGGAAATGTTTGGTCAGCTTTTTATTTTCACCTCGTGGAATTTATTGCGAGCAAATGAAGGCGTTATTACTCGCTTTGTCTTTTTTTTTCTGACAGCTGCCATTTTTTTTTTCGGGGAAAACGGAAATAAAGAATTTGAAAAATTGACATTTTAAAAATATTTTATTTATTTATTTAGTTAGTTATTTATTGTCCGGATCAGATTTATATCGGGTTGTTTCGGCGTGCCGTCACTCGGACGCCATTGGTGGAAAAAATAAAATTGGTCTCATCGTCTCGTAAAATAATTACCGTCTCTCTATTAAATTATCTAGTACCTCGTAAATTTTCCTCCTTTTCTTTTCTCCCTCGGCGTATTTATATCTTCGCTCGACTACGAAGGATTAAAGAAATTTAAAAAAAAAAAAGGGAAAAAAAAAAAACGAAACGTCGTTTGGGCCTCGCTTCGTAAATGGCGGCCAGATTGCGCCATCTGTCGGCGAGAAACGTAAACTAGCGGATTAAATCAGAAATCGTAAATCGAGTGGATTGACCGTGGTGGTGGCAAAAGGCGAGGAAATTGAACGAATTTGTTGCTATTTTTATTGACAAAATGAAGGAAAGAAAGAAAGAAAGAAAGAAAGAAAGAAAGAAAGAAAGAAAGCAGCTCGGGAATGGGAATGACGCAATTGGAATTGTAAACAAAAAGGAGCAGGTGTAACGGCAGTTGACGAGCCAAGTTTATTTAACTTGGATGTCTGTTTATTGTTTCGACTGTTTCATCGGTCGATTCGCGGGTGGGAGCACACACTCACTCCGTTTCCTCTGTTTTGCCCATTTCTTCTCCTTCGGATGAGACGAGAAATGCAGAGTTGGCAAAGTTAATTACTGAGCGCGAAGGGAAGTCGGATGGACGCGTCGTAGCAACGACCCATTCGCGTTCGCAACCCGGTTGCCAGATTTCTTGATTTGCCGATTTCCTGCCTTCGAGACCACAGACGAGTGCGGCAACCGAGAGCCGAGGATGAACTTTAAACGCCATCAAGCGTCGTTGGCGATGGGGCTGGGGCTGGGGCTGGGGTTGCGTCGGTACTACGGCGTTTCGTCAGCCAGCAGCGGCAGTGGCAGCGGCAGCGGGAGCATCGAGGAGGAGGACGACGACGATGATGATGATGATGATGAATACCTGGTGGCACTCTACGAGCACGCGACTCAGGTGACACAATCATAAGTTATTCGGTTTGTTCGTGCGGTTTATGGGCGAATGGAGATTTTATCGCCAGATCCGGGCATTTTATTGCCCAAATGGACGCGAATGGGAGCGAGTTTGAGGCGTGTTAATTTTTCGTGTCCGTTGTCATGGCAACGCGGGCTGCAGACCCCCGAATTGTAGTTGCTCGTCGGGATTGATTTTTGCGCACAGAGTCGAGTCGAGTCGAGTCAGAGCGAGAGAGAGAGAGCGCGAGAGATGCGCGCGGAGCTGAGCGGGCAAGCCGACGAGCATCGCCGCATCATGAGGAGAAACAGCAAATGCGCGCCCGCGCCCGCGCCCGCGCCCGCGCCCGCCAACGCCGACGCCAAATCGCCGCCCACGGAGTCGGGTTTGGGGTCCGGCGATTCCGACTCGGATTCGGCCTCGTCCTCGTCGTCCAGCGCGTTACCGCTGGCCTTCTTCGCCATGCCGTTCGCCAGAAGGTACAGTAAGAGGGCCCAGAGTGACCCGTGGATATCGGAGAGGATCCGAAAATACTTTTTTGACCGTCGCTTTACGGTGCCGGCCAACAGTTTCTCGCTGCAGTTCACGGTAAATGTGAAAAAAAAATGTGAAAAAATATAAAAAAAAATATTTTAAAAAATTATTTATTTAAAAATTAAAAATTTAGTTTTTATTTTTGAAAATTGTTGCGGTTGGGTTTGCAATTTGAGAAGTGGTCGTAAAACGAGATGAGTTTAAGCGCTTTCTCAACGCGCACGATAATTATGAGATGCGGTTTTATGTTTCTAATAAAAATTGTTAGTGATTGAATTAACTAACTTGTAAGTTGATACATGCGAATTGTATCGATTTTCGCCACCTCGCTCGCGTCTAACGTGCGTTTGCAATTGGGTTTGTCGGACGCGGTGAGAAAATGTGGAAATCGATTTTTCTTTTTCTTTTTTTCTTTTTCTTTTTTTGACCAAATTGTGTCGTGTCGTTGCAGGACACGCGAACTCACGTGGTGGGCGAATTGTACGACACGGAACGCTCGTACGTGGAATCGTTGCAGATCCTCGTGAATGTAAGAAAGGAAAAAGTTAAAATTTAATTTTAATTTGTTTTTATTTGTTTGTGTTTTTAATATTGACAGAAGTATTACCAGCCGCTGAAAAGCAGCGAGAATTCGGGTCTGGTCGACTCGGTGCTGGTGGACGACATGTTTTTCCAAATCCCCGAAATTCTTTGTCATCACGAATCGTTTCTCGATCTGCTCCGGCGCCGGCTGGAGAACTGGGATAGCAAACAAACGGTCGGAGACGTTTTCGTCGAAGCAGTAAGTCAAGTCAGCCGAAAATTAATCGAATTTGAAGCTGACGTTTGATTTGATTCACGACTTAATCAACTGGTCGCGGCCGCGCCGCACATTTCGCGCCTAATTAGAATGACAGAAATACTTTATGTCGCGTTTGTGGCAATAATTAGCCGTTGATGAATGCGCGCAATCAAGACCGAGAACCGAACCCGCGAACCGAACCGAAGTACGGCGACTTGTTGTTTTGTTTTTGTTTTGTTTTGTTTGCGCCATGAATAATGCATCGTGCGGTGCGGTGCAGTGCAGTGTAGTGCAGTGCAGTGCAGTCTCCTGTTCTACCTCGCTTGACCTTTCTTTGTGGGTTTGTTTTTATTTTTAGTTTACCAAACAACAAGTGATAAACACGTACACGGGATTCATTAATAACTGGAAAACGGCGAAGGAGACGATCAAAATCGCCACTCAGGCCAAACCGTCTTTGGCCAAGTTTTTGGAAGTGAGTTACGTTAGTTAGTTAGTTAGTTAGTTAGTTGTTGGTTTTTCTATTTCGGGACCACTTCCTGTTTGGTGGTAAATAAATGCTCGTTCTCGATAGAATGCTTCTCGCGAGCACAAAGGGAAACTCACGCTAGATGCGCTCTTGATTATGCCGGTGCAGAGGATACCCAGATACGAACTTCTTATTAAAGTATAAAAAAAATAAAATTTAATTTTTAATTTTTAATTAATTTTTAATTTTTAAATTAGGAACTTTTGAAACACACGCACGTCGAGCACCCGGACCACGGGTTGCTGGTGACGGCGCAGAAAGAGGTGCACGAATTGGCCGTGAAGATTAATCGGATGGAAAAAGAGGCGTACGCCGCCGAACAAATGCTTCACAAGCTCAAGGAACTCGAGAACGTCATCGACGGCCTCGTAGATGTCCGTGTCGAGTTAACTGCCAATTAGTTTACCGATTTAATTATTTATTTAATTTTTTTTCCCCTCAGCTGGTTCAACCTGATCGGGGATTTTTGAGATACGATCTAGTCACGATGTCGGGCGGATTGGGAACTAAGAAGGAACGCTGTCTTTTCCTCTTTTCCGATCTCCTCATCATCACGAGCATCAAGAGGAAAAGCGGGACGGCGATGAGGAAGGCGTCGGCAGCTTTGTGAGCGTTTGTTTGACGCTTATTTGCGAATTTTGCGCGCAGTTATTAAGCCGCTGCTGTTTGGTTTAGAAATTCGCCAGCTGTCACCAGTTGCCCGCTCGAAGCGAATAAATATAAAATGTTGATGAAGCTGTCGCTGGAGGACCTCGACACGTCAAAAAGTGCTTTGAAAAGTGCTACGATTCGAGTTAGTCGGTCTTAATTTCTAATTGACTACTACAGATAACGACGTGAATATCAAGAAAACGTTAAAGGAGATCGATCAATTGGAGGAGGATTGCGCTTTGCTCGGACAAATCGGCGAACTCACGACCGCTTTAAATTGTTCCCATCAAGTAAAAAAACAGAAAAAAAATTAATTTATTTATTTGATTTAATTTTTTTAAATTTTGTTTTTAAGAATTTAGACGAAATGGTGCGCGACATGTTGACGGGCGTGTCGAAACAACTGCAGGAAAAGCACAGCGCCGATTCGCATTTGTTGTCGCTCGAATTGACCGTCACGACTCAGTAATGACCGGAAAGCGATTGCGAGCAGCCATTTTGAAGGGTTAATTTTAATTCTAGGGACGGGATTGAGAATTTAACGCTCGTTTTTTCGACTCCCGAGAAGCGAGCGACGTGGGAAAGCGCTTTCACGGACGCCAAGCAGAAATTATGTAAATTAAAAGCGATTTAAATCGATTTGCGGTGTCGCGAGTTTTGACCGTTTTGACCGTTTTCACGCGACAGCTCTGACGAACGGACACCGGCCGCCACCGGAATTCATTTCCCCGGTGCCGATCCGGAAAACGCGAGCGGGATTGCAGTTCACGTGCGCCACGCCGACGCTCGGCTTGAACGGCCACAACCTACGCGACGTGTGGGTGTGCAACAGCGACGGCTACGTGGGTCAAGTGTGCGTGCTCAGCCTCCAGCCCGATCCGACGGTCACGTCGTGCAACGGAGTGACGAACGCTCGCATTTTGTGCATCGCGTCGGTTCCAGCGGCACCCGTGTACGTGGATAACGAATTTTAGTTTGTAAATGTAAGCGAAATAAATGTAAGTCAAATTCATCTCATCGACAGTGCCGAACCGCCGCACGCGAGCACTTCGATCGACGAGGGCAAAGCGGATTGCCCGACTAATCCGAAAGGAAACGCCGGCGAGGCGAAAAACAACGACATACAACTGGACAGGTTCGTTTTTAATGATTTTGATTTTGATTTTGATTTTGATTTTGATTTTGATTTTGATTTTGATTTTTTTTTTCAGCAGTGAATCGAGCGAGGAGGAGGACGAGGACGAGGGCATCGAAACTCAAGGTCAGCATTTTCGTTGGTTGGGTTTGGAGTTTAAATTTTAAAATTCCAATTTAGACGACGACGTTTTAAAGCGTAAAGACGAGCGTCTGTCGTTGGACGAAGTCGATGATCATCAATCCACAATGTGGCTGGGCACCGAGGACGGATGGTCAGTAGTTTTTTTTAATTTTTTTTTTTTTCGCTCGTTTTTTTATTTTTTTTTCGTTTTTCGTTTTCAACTTTTCTACACTTTGTAGTATCCATATTTATAATTGCAACGACAACATACGAACGAAAAAGAATAAAGTGAAGCTCCAGCATTCTGCACCGATTCATTCTATTCTGTGAGATAAACGTTTGGTTTTGATGCCGGGGCGACCATTTCCGGTTTAAATTTGCTGAAATGCTCGTTCCGGGTTTGCTATTTTTTTTTTGTTTTTTCGGACGTAATTAATCGTGTTTGTTGGTTTCAGTCACACGGACAACAAGGTTTTTGTGTCTTTGGCGAATGGGGATTTGACCATTTACACGAGAGAAACGAGTAAAGTCGTTAATTTGCTCAGCGATAAAAGTGGACGTTTAATTTTCGGAGTGTTTGTAGATGGAAGTTGGCGCACGAACGATCCGAAAATGACGATCACCGTGGGAAGTGCGGTGGCGCCCGTTACGCGCATGATCAGCGTTGCGGGCAAGCTGTGGTGCGCGTGTCAAAACACCATCAAAGTCATCAACACAAATAATCTCGAAATTGAAGTAAAAACAAAAAAAAAAATTAAATTTATAACAAAAAAATTGAAATTAAAATTAAATTGTATCGGGCAGCGAACGTTGACCGTGAGTTCGGACACGAGTCGGTCCATAAACTGCATGGCCACGTGCGGATTCGGAGTGTGGCTGTCAATCCAGAACAGCGCCGCGATTAAACTCATTCACGCCACTTCGTTCGAGTGTCTGCTCGACCTCAGCGTGGCTGCATCGGTCACTAAAATGCTGGCTGGTACGTGGCCTGACCGCTCGTCGGCCTCGCTCGCAATAATTTCTCCTTTTTATTTTTCAGGCTGCGACGACATCATTCGGCAGCACAAGTCCGCGTGTCTGCGAATCACCGCCCTCTTGTCGTGCAAAGACCTCATGTGGGTCGGAACGAGCGCGGGGGTCATCTTGACCATCGTTTTACCCCACCTCACGTCCAACACGACCAAACTAAACACGCTTCCGACCGTAGCGGGTAAAAAAATAAAATAAAAAATAAAAAAAAAATTTTAATTTATTAAATTTGTATTAAATTTTTATTAAATTTTGTAGGTATTCCACACGGTCACAGTGGTCACGTGCGCTTTCTGACGTACGTGGAGATGCAGCCGAGCGGCGAGAACTCGGTGCGCTCGCGGTACTGTCACCGCTCGTTGAAGGGCCGCGACGGGGTGTCGTTTTCCCGGCGCTCGTCGTTGAGCGCGACCATGGCCAACAAAATGTTGGTCATCAGCGGCGGCGACGGCTACGAGGATTTTCGCAACACCGACCTCGGCGAGGCGGCGGGTCGCGACGACAGCACGAACCATTTGTTGCTGTGGCAAGTGTGAAGTGACCACGATGGTTAATTAACTGAATTAACTCAAAGAGCAGTCAGTCCCCGGCCGCCCCGGCCGAGGTTGTTTTTGGTTCAGCGCCGTTTGTTGCGGTTCACGAGTCAAAACCGCCCACGAGTCCAAAGTCGAGTTTGGGCTGTTTACTAAAGTTCCTCAATAAATTGTTGTAGAAATTCATTCTTTGTTTTTTTTTCTTCTCTTTTCTCGTTTGATATTCATTATTCATAGAATAAAAAGTAATTTTCTATATTCTAATATATATATATATCTTCTAAAGCGTGTTGTTGGGTGAGCAAGAATTTGTACCGAGCGTGACGAACGTTAGAAACCTGAAATTAAATATTTAAAGATGACGGCGAGAAAACAAAATGGCCGGCCGGAACTCTTTTTTTATCATTCGTCTAGGCCTACATATTTTTCTAAATTGGATTCGTTGTTTGTGTAATTTTTTATTTCCGCATTGCGTGGTTCGGATTAGACTTGTTTGTAAATATAAATTGGAATAATAATAAAAAAAAAATTGGAATTTGTAATGAGGTTTGAGGTTTGGTTTCGTATACTCGTCGGCCTTGAAACGACAAGATCGACGCGGGCGAACCAATGGGCGAGCGGGATTCATCAATGAATACATGTGCTCGTTGTGTCATTGTACGTACACGCTGTTCTGTCACGCTGTACTCCCGCTACTCGCAAGTCTTCCGCTTCGCATGCTCGCTCTTTTTCCGCTGCTCGCTTCTCTTCATTCTTTTCACTGTTGTGGCCGGATCTGCAGAACATGGCTTGTCCGTTTGCTAATGGGTAAGATTTTTTTTCTTTTTCTTTTCCTTTCGTCTTTTATCCAATTTAATATTCGTCGACACAAATGCGAACTTTTTTAATTTCGTTTAAATTTTTTTTCAAAATGTCGTTGGAAAATGTGCGGAATTTGAAAATTTGAATATATATCGGCCATTTTGTTAGTTCCAATTTCCAAAGCCAACTAGGCACAGGCTCGAAATGTTTTGGGTAAATAATTAATTTTGAATCTGCACAATCTGATGTAACGATAAGAGAAATGTGTTTACGTCAAGAAGTGACCTCGGTGGGTCGTATTAAATTTCAATAGCGATCCATTAGGAGCCGCATTGTCTGTAGTCGTTACTAATTGGAGGTAAAACCCAAGGCCTCGGCTCGGAGACCTCCTTTTTTTTTTGCGGTCGAGTCCTTGGACGAAAGCAAAACCACTTGAGAAATTAATTAGGTCGGAATAAAAGAAATTGCAAATTTTGCAAACCCGGCTACGGCGCGTAATTAAGTGTGAAGAAATTTTTTGTTGATGGTTACGTAACGCGCTGTGCTCGAGTTGAGATTTCGTGATTTCGTGGTTTCGTGATTTTGTGATTTTGTTTTAGGGGAAATGACCTTTCGAAAGGAGATGCTAAGCCAACCGACAACGGAGGGGCACAATACAGCGATTATCTTCAGGCAATTAAGCGAATTTTTGAAATTAAATGAAATTTGAACGTAGAAATTTTGTTGCAGTTGGACCGTCTATTGGGCGCGCAGTGCCTGACGAGTGAAACTCACGGGCATTTAGTTCACGATGAACATTTGTTTGTCATCACGCACCAAGGTTTTCTATCTATTTTTGAAATATTATTTGATTTATTTATTAATGATGATGATTTCGATGTTTAGCGTACGAATTA
The DNA here is from genome assembly GCA_034683725.1 of Strigamia crassipes. Lineage (NCBI taxonomy): Eukaryota > Metazoa > Arthropoda > Chilopoda > Geophilomorpha > Linotaeniidae > Strigamia > Strigamia crassipes. The sequence goes on from JAQFXT010000418.1 coordinate 9,194, forward strand.
TGGTTTAAGCAGATCATTTTCGAGCTGGATTCCGTTCGTGATTTGTTCAGTGTTCACGTAAGTTTTGAAGTTTTGAATTTTCGTTCAAAATGGCGAATTTTAAGATGGCGGATTTCATTTATTTTGATTTTAGGAGTTGGATGAAAGCAAAATGTTGATGATTCTGAACCGAATGAACCGAATCGTATTGATTTTGAAGTTGCTGGCTGATCAAGTGATGATTTTGGAGACGATGACTCCGTTGGATTTCATGGAATTCAGGTGGAATTTTTAAATTTGAATTTGAGTTTGTGTACAATGTTCCGCTCTGTCCGCAGACATTACTTATCCACGGCTTCTGGCTTCCAAAGCCTGCAGTTTCGTTTGATCGAAAACAAACTGGGAGTGAAATCGGAGAACCGAGTCAAGTACAACCAGAGCAATTATCTGCGCGTTTTTGGCAACGATTTGAAAGCGATTCAGGCGATCAAGGAATCCGAGGAGCAGCCGTCGTTGTGCGAAGTCGTGCAGGTGAAATCACTAAAAATAACCCGAAATCCGAGCAAATCGAACGACGTTTAACTCGAATTTTAATGCAATAGCGCTGGCTCGAACGTACTCCGGGCCTGGAAGCGAAAGGTTTCAATTTCTGGGGAAAATTCAGCAAAGTGGTCGGCATAATGCTCGACCAGCAGAAGAAACGCGCCGACGCCGAAACCGACCCGGACAAGAAAAGCGTTTTCTTGGACGAATACAAAAGCCGCAATGTGAGAAAAAGAAAAAGCGAAATTTATCACAAACAAAAAATCTATTTTTTTTTTTTTATAAAGGAAATCTTCGATTCTATTTTCAAAATTGATATTCATAACGCTCTGGTCGCACGAGGTGAACGCCGATTCACCCACAAAGCTCTACAGGGCGCCATGATGATCTCGTTCTATCGAGACGAGCCGAGATTTAGCCAACCTTATCAACTTCTTACGCTGCTTATGGATATTGATTCACTCATTACTAAATGGAGATGTAAAATGGCCACTTTATTTAATCAAAATTGCATTTTAATTACTTTTTTATTTTTTTTTAATTTTTTAATTTTTTTTTAGATAACCATGTGATGCTGGTTCAACGCATGATCGGATCTCAACAGTTGGGGACCGGAGGTTCTTCCGGTTACCAATACCTTCGATCGACTTTAAGGTGAATTTAATTTTCATTTTTTAAATTTTTTAAAATTTTTAAAATTTTAAAAATTTTTTTTTTTTAGTGATCGGTACAAAGTGTTTTTGGATTTGTTTAATTTGTCAACTTTTTTGATCCCTCGCAACTACATTCCTGCGTTGACGCAAAGAATGAAGCTTCGACTGTCTATGATGGAGGAATGGGAGAACGGAGACAGACGCGAGAACGACGAAGATGAAGAGGCGGACGCGGATGCGGACGCAAACGTGGAAGTGGACGCGGCAAAGGCCTAGAATTGCTCAAGTTATTCGGCGTTTATTTGTTTTGTTTTGATTGAATTATATTAGACGGGTAGGTAACGAAAGAATTAAAAATGTTTTAAACTGAAACCGTGATTGCGCATGCGTGAAATTAAATCAAACGACTGACAAGGTGGAAACGCGAGTGGCGATTTCGCACAGATTTTTACCGATTTCAATATGGAGGTAACCGGCTAAACCGAACCCCGGACCCCACGAATTTCGCACGATATAAAAAGGAATTTCTCCTACACAGAAACGAAATATTTAAAAAAAAAATAAAAAAATTTTAATTTAAATAAAAAAATTAAATACCTGCGAGGTCGTAGCCGACGATTTGGACGGCGTGGTTGGGGACCCCGTAGCAGTGGTATTGGATGACCCCGCCTAAGTAATCCTGCCACGTCGTGGCGTCGACGGCGGCGACCAACGGGCCGTGCTCGGCCAATAACTTGATCATGGATTCCTCGTCGCCGACATAGCTGCAAACGAGAAAACGTGAAGCGGCGGGTGGTTGGAAAACCCGGACGGCGGAAAACCTGTTGCAAGTGAAATTGCTTTCCAGTCGAACGGGCGATGAGGCGGAAGGAGCTCGACAGGCTGCTTGCACGTCGGTCAGGGGATAGTCGCTCTCGGTTGTCAAGTTGAAATTGGTTTGGTTCATCCAATCGAGGACCGTGCACGTATCGCCGCCGTCGCAGCCGTTGTTTTCGCCTCGCGCGCAGTCGATCACTTGTTGTACGCTCAGTTCTTGCAGTTGGCCGTGTTTGATTTTATTCATCGATTCCATCGTTTCTACCGTACTGAATGCCCTGCAAGTTTTAAATTAATTTAAAAAATAAATACGTAAATAAAATTATTTTTGTTTTGAGTTTGAAATTCAAGTACCAACACGCGCCGCAGTTTTTTTGGTTCTTAATCGCGGTGACGGCTCCGTGGACTCGCCAGTCGATTTTTTCGGGCAGTTTTGCGAGTGTTTGTTCGTTGAGTGTTTTTGTCGCGCGTTTTGATCTGGTGTCTGTAATTATCAACACTAATTAATAAAAATAAATAGTTGGATGTGATTTTCGTGTCAAAAACCTCCCGTGTTCCATCGATTATCGCCGATTGAGTTTGGTAAAGCGTTGAGAATTGAAACGCAGAATTGGGTAAAGAGGAATAAAGTTTGTATCCACATTTTTGGACATCGGTGATCATTTATTTTTATCTTATCTGTTATTGTAGTCGCAAAATCGTCTGCATTTATCGTATGACGTCGTATTAATTGAATTTATTAAAAATTATTTTTAAATTAATACAAGTTAGAAATTATTTGCATTCTTTTTAATAAATGAAAGAATTTTATTGTTTTTATTTGATTTTGTTTTGTTTTTCACCCTTTCGTAAACTCTGAAGAAACGTACTTGTTGCAAAATTCTGTCGGTAGTCGTCTCTCCATTTCCTTTTTGTTTGGTATTTCCGGTTCCAATCCCCAGTTCACTCTTGTCAAAATGGCTACCCAGACGTCCAAAAAACGAAAGGTGCGTTGTAAATTTTTACAAAAATAAGAAATATTAGCCATCGATTGCATAAAAATTCGGTTTATTATATCTAGCGGATACTCTTTCCGTATTCTGATTGTGATTTTTATGCTCGATGGGTCGGATTTCGTTGCGATTAAAGTGGATTCCCTCGACGTTTCACGTGTACTAAACCGCTTACTTTTTCTTTTTAGTTTGTCACCGATGGTGTTTTTAAAGCCGAGTTGAACGAATTCCTGACTCGCGAACTAGCTGAAGATGGTTACAGTGGCGTGGAAGTTCGTGTCACCCCAACAAGAACTGAAATCATCATTTTGGCAACCCGGTAAACAAAAACGCGCGTTCACACGTTCGCTAATTCTCCGATTTACTAATTGCCTTTGAAATTACAGAACGCAGAATGTGCTCGGAGACAAAGGTCGTCGAATCCGCGAACTAACGTCAGTTGTGCAGAAAAGATTTAATTTTCCAGAGGGATCCGTGGAGCTATACGCTGAAAAGGTCGCCACTCGTGGTCTTTGCGCTATCGCTCAGGCCGAATCTCTTCGGTACAAATTGATTGGTGGACTCGCAGTTCGGCGGTAATTATAAGAAATTAAAAAAATAATAGTAATAATAATTAGGTTTTGGTTAATTTTTTTTGTAGTGCGTGTTATGGTGTTCTTCGATTCATTATGGAAAGTGGAGCTAAAGGATGCGAAGTGGTTGTTTCTGGCAAGTTGCGCGGTCAACGAGCAAAATCCATGAAGTTTGTTGATGGTTTGATGATTCACAGTGGTGAACCGACCAACGATTACGTCGATACCGCTGTCCGTCACGTTTTACTTCGACAAGGCATGTTTTTTTTTGTAGATTAATTTAATTTAATTTAATTTAATTTAATTTAAATTGTTTTAAATTTTTGTCGACAGGTGTTTTAGGCATCAAAGTGAAAATTATGCTCCCGTGGGACCCGAACGGTAAAATTGGCCCCAAACGCCCATTACCCGATCACGTCAGCATAGTTGAACCAAAAGAAGAGACTATTTACGCTCAACCCATCAGTGAGCAAAAGGGAGCGAAACCAGAAGTGAATATGGCTGTTGCTCCATGATCTGTTAATATAATGAAAAAATAAAGAAATAAAGAAAGAAAACAAACAAACAAACAAAAACCGTGTCCTTAATTATTTAAAAATTAATTATAAAAAAATCCGTCGGTGGCGCGGCTGCGCTCTCACTGGCTGAACTTAAAACCTTGAAATCAGTTGTGCAGCGTGGATTGGTAGTATCGTCGTCGTGGTATCATCGCGGTAACGGCAAAAATGCTCGATGATTCCGAATTGCACGGACCCGTAGTCATCGCTTCTTCACGCACCGTCAACACAACTCGCGATGCAATAATCGATTTAATAGCCGGATCGTTAGGTAGTAAAACAAAAAGAAAAATTTAATTGTTTTAATTTTTGGAAAAATGATGTTGCTTAATATTTGTAGGTGGAACGGCGACCGTTTTAGTGGGCCAACCGCTGGACACGGTCAAAGTGAAATTGCAAACGTTTCCCCATCTGTACAAGAGCGCATTCAACTGCTTCGTGCGCACATACGTCAAAGATGGCATCAAGCAAGTTATTGCATAACACGAATTCAATGTGGCGTGCTAGCAATTAATTTTTAAATTTATTTTTATTTGAAAGAGGTTTATACGCCGGTACAATCCCGTCGTTGGTGGCCAACGTTGCGGAGAATTCGGTGCTTTTTGCCGCGTACGGAATCTGCCAGAAATGCGTTCAAATGGTCGTTCAGAAGGAGAAAGTGGAGAACTTGACGGTGCTGGAGAACGCGTTTTCGGGTTTCTTGGCGGCGTTTTTCTCCGCCTTGACTCTGTGCCCGACGGAATTGATTAAATGTCGACTTCAGGCCGCCCGAGAGATGAGCGCGGGCGCCGGGGTCGCCAAACTAGAAATGTGAGTGAGGAAGATGATGATGATGAGCTGCCTTATCAACTCGATGCAATATTCAATGTATTTCAAGTGGTCCGTGGGCTTTGACTCGCAAAGTGTTCAGAGACGAAGGCGTCAGGGGTTTTTACCGAGGATTTACGTCCACTTTAGTTCGAGAAATGCCCGGATATTTCTTTTTCTTCGGCGGATACGAAATCACGAGGGAATTATTAACGCCGCCCGGGAAAACAAAAAATGAAATTGGTAAGTTTTATTAACTTTAATTAAATTACATCAAAATTACATCAAAATTAAATCAAAATTAAATCAAAATGCATTTCTTGCTCGCGGTGTAGGTCTGTTGCGAACGATCATCAGCGGCGCTGTTGGCGGCGTGGCTCTGTGGACAGTCATATTTCCCGCCGATGTTTTGAAATCTCGAATTCAAATATCAGGATCGAACGATAAAACGTTGGTCGTACTCAAACAAATCGTCCGTCAAGAAGGTAAATAACAAAAAGTTAAGTAATAATTAAATTTTAAGTCGTTATTAACCCGTTTGTGTAGGAATCCGGGCACTTTACAGTGGACTCGGTCCTACGTTAGTTCGAACAGTTCCCGCAACCGGCGCTCTGTTCGTCGCTTTCGAATACTCAAAAAAATACATGCACTCGTGGACGGACGATCTAGATCTTTAACCGACGTTGAATTACTAGACCAAAACGCAATTTATTTATTACGAATGATGCTTTATTCAATTTTCGTACCATTACTGTACATAGTTTCGAATTGGGCTGGTAAAATGCTTCGGATAGTCAGCCAACAACACTAATATGTCAAAATATTAAATAAAACGAATTTATTCCCTCTACCCATCCCTACTTACACGACAGTACTTAAAACATTTCTATCTAAAAATATATATATCCTCGTTACATTTGTTCTCACTCATCTATGAATATCGAATTTAATTTAATTTAATTTAATTTAATTTAAATTAAGTAACTGGCAATGAAATGTAACTCGAAATGATAATACATAGATTATTGCATTTTTAATTAAGATTTGTTTTACTATTGTGATTTCCGGTGGACACCTCGGCGAGATCCTAGGGCAGTATTGGTTAGGCTTAGTCTCTTTTCCCGAACGGGAATCGGAGAGTCGGGGAATTCGGGGAATCGGGGAAACGAGAACGAGAGAGAAATGCGAGAGAATAGAATATACTACATATTTACAACAGAGTTTGACACTTTGGAATCGTCTGACGATTAAAAAGTCTCTACGAAACTGGCAGGGAATAAGCCCGTCTTGCCGGACCGCTGCAGCGTTCCTTTGTACCAGCCGTCGTCCCGTTTCTTGTGCACGTAAATCACGTCGCCCACCTTCAACTCGATCTCGTATTCGCTGTTTGGTGGGTAAGGCACGATGCAACGAAATCTGGTGACGCAAAAACGAAACAGTTATTTAAAAGTTCTTTAAAATTTCTTTTCATTTGACCTTTCTCGAACTAGAGGTGCGGGTTGGCTGGGATGCGGCACGCACTTGGGGTTGTTGGCGTTCTCCGCGTTCGTTCCGTCGAGCGAATTGGACTTTTTGTGACTCGGGTTGGCGGGAGCGGCGAAGACAACTTCGCTCGGGCACGAACCGGACCTACTAATCAATTGTTCAGTAACGACGACGACAAACGCGCTCGGACACGCGCCGTGCACTTGCCTCACGTGGACAGCTTGCGGCGAGTTGCTCCCCGCCGATGATACACAATCGACAAACACCGGATTGTCCATTGAATAAGCGCAAGATGGCGGCGGAGACTTGGATTTCTTCTTAGTCGTCAGACGTTTCATCAGACTCACTTTCTCCTTCTCCTTTTTGTCTTTCTGAAAAACGAAACAAAACGAAACGGCGCTCGTTACATTACAATTTACAACATTTTAGTCAGTTTATAGTCACTTTAATCACTTTGTCGTTGTTGCGGTGCCCCGAAGACGAGGTCGGGGTCGGGGTCGGGGTTGGGGTTGCGGTTGGGGCCGGGGCCGGGGCGGGAGTGGCGTTTTTGCTGCCCCCGTGCCACGACTGCGAGATGGGCGACTGCGGACTCGTCATTGGCTGCGAGGCCGAGCCGAGGTTCGCGGACGCCGACGACGACATGGGGCTCAGAGACCGAGGGGGCAGTTCCGGCGCGTTGTGGACCCTGGAAAGCCAAACGCGTGATTTCTTTGCGCTGGAAAAAAGAAAAAAGAAAAAAGAAAAAAGAAATTGTGGATTGTAAACGGCTATTCTAAATAAATCACCTGTGGGGGGCCTGTTTGTGGGCCAGCTGCGATTGGACGCGGGGCGACTGCGGCCTGGGCGGCTTGGGCGGCGGGTTGAGTGACGTGACGCTCCTCGCCCAGTCGAGGAAACTCGGCGACTTGTCGGAAGCGGAGTTGCTTTTGTGCTTGCTGTAACCGATAACCGTATTATGAGCTGAAGGTTTGAAGCAAAGGGACGAGGCTTGATGGTTAGTCGAGTGGTGAGTGTTAGAATTGTAAAGTCCCAGGACAGTGGTGCGCACAGAGTGCAGGTGGTGGCTGCCCGATTTCGACCTCTGTCCCTGGGCTTGGTTCGGAGAGGAAGGTAATGAACCTGTTCGCCGAACAGAAGCGGAAGTTTGGCAGAAATGAGCTTGCAGGAGAGACGATCTAAGTTAGAACAAAGAATGGCTGACTTGACTGACTGACAACTCAGAAATGCAGCGGGGGTCAACTAAAGCGAGGCACATCGAAAACGAAAACGAAAACGAAAACAAAAACAAAATTAATTAATTGAGTTAATTACTTCGCTATTTGCACGTAGTTCCCCGGGAACACTCCGCTCTGGCCCGTCCGCAACGAAATGCCCTTGTACCAGCCATCTTGGCACTTCTCGCTCACGGTGTACAACTCGCCCTTCTTCAGCTCCAGCTCGTCCTCTTTGTGCGGTTTGTACTGATACATCGACACGTAACTGGAAATGAAAACATTTCGGATTAGCGGAATAACAATAAATAAATAAATAAATAAATGTTACAATGTCGGCACGACTGCGTGAGTGTTGGGGATTTGTTGAGCGGCGCCGGCCGGTGGCGTTTCGTTGGCCACGTTTTCGTTGTCCCTTCGGTTGTGACGCCGCGCCGCGTTGTTGCTCGGCGTGGTGGAACCCGACCAGGTTTGCACGTAATTGGACGTCGAGACGGCCGTGCCGGATTCCGAGCCGGATTCCGAGCCGGTCACCAAGCCGGTCACCAAACCGGTGACCAAGCCGGTGACCGGGGAGCTGATGATTTCGATCGAGTGTCGGTGGGCGCCGTTGGGCTGTTTGCGCGGCGTCGTCATGGTGAGCGAGTGTCGCTTCTCGCGTTGCCGCGGCGTCTGGAAGCGGGGGAGGGGAACGGGCGCCGGCGCCGACGAGGATGACGATCCCGGGGGTGTGGATGGCGATGTCGATGACGAGGAACCGGACGATATGGATGAGGGGGTCGTGTTCGTCGACGAACTGGTGGGTTGTTGAGTGGTGCAGTTGCTGCCCGCGGTCGACGTGATCAGAGGAATGGTCTCCGAGTCGCTGGATGGGGTCGGGGGTGCGATGCGAGACGGACCCGGTTGACAACTGTCCAAGAAAAAGTGAATAAAGCGATTAAAGTGATTTAACGACGTTTTCGTTACTTTGTCGATAGTTTCATCAACGCCCGAGCCACGGAGTTCATCTAAAAAAAGAAGACAAAATCGTTTAGTAAATAATCGCGCGGTTTTGGTTTTTTTTTAATTTACTTCTACGAAGGAAAGCGGAAAAATTCCGATTCTGTCGGCGAGTTTTCCCTCCGCCCAATTTTCGTCCACTCTGCGAATGACCGTTATGACGTCACCCTGCGAATCGAGGGGGTTAGTTAGGGTCGAGTGATTTTTGATTTTTGATTTTTTTACTTTTCCGAAACTGAGGCAATCTTTTTCGTCGTTGTCGTTCATTTTGAAGTCGTACAAAGCTTTGCACTGCGGGATGTGCGCCGGCAGCGGGGTCACCACTTGCACGTAGTTTGCGGGGAAAAATCCGTGTTTGCCGTCGAGTTCTCCTTGGTACCAGTTGTGATCCATTTTTTTACGAAGCAGAACGATGTCTCCCTTCTTGAAAGACAAATCGCTGCGACGGAAAAATAAATAAATAAATAAATAATTTTTAAAAAAATTAAATGGATCAAAACGAGCTAATACCCCGGATCTTTGGCTTCGAACGAGTACAATGCGCGCGCACATGGCTGTTGCGACTGCAAAACCTGAAAAGTTAATTAATTTTATTTAGAAAAAAAAAATGGTTGAATTTTTGCTAACGCACTTGTTTACACTGGGAATTTATTCTGTTATCCCCGACCTGTTTGGGCGACAGATTCTCGATCGTCGGCGGAACCGTCGGTGACGTTTGTTTCTGAGCGGATAAATCGGCCTGGGAAGGCGAAGTTGGCGGTTTCGGACGCGGAACGGCGTTTTTCATTCCTTCCAAGATGCGGATGAGCAAGATATTGCACGGGAGGTCTTCCACCTTGATCTCGACCAGAATGCGGCACTCGGGACAACGCAATTCCTTGCGGGAACTCACGATTTCGTCCAAACATCGCTTGCAGAACGTGTGCTGACACGGCAGCACTTTGCTCGTGCTGTCCAGCCGCTCCAAACACACCGAGCATTCGAGCACGTCGTTCAAAAGCCACTCGTCCATCACGTTCATACCGTAACAATTACTATTAAAACAAAAAAAAAATGATTTAAAAATGTTTGATTGATTGATTTGATTTGGTGTTTTCGACTTACGCTCGATTGATTCATTTCGGGTAACGGAAATGCCTGGCGCGCTTTGCTCCGTCACTGTGGGCTCGGCTGGCTACCTTGGCACGCGCTCAATTAACGCAACTTTCCTTTCGCGGATTCAACAGGAAATGTCAACGATCTTCAAACCGTTCATGGTTTGACGGATCTCAGTTGTTTTGAGTTGTTTTTTCTTTTTTTTTAAAAGATAGAGCAGCGATGGATCGCGTTTTACCGTCGCGGTGGATGTTTCGGTCGGTTTTGGTGTTTTGATGGTGGATTTGGAAGAAAGAGCATTCTTCACTTCATTCACTTTCACTCGCACTTTTGCTCCCCCACGATCATTCCGATCGGATTTCAGATCGGCGTCGACGGGAGTCTACGTGTGCATCGGCTCCACATATTTCTCGCGTTTAAAAGCGCAATCGGGAGTCGTTTTTAACGAGTCGTTTCTAATCGGCACAAACGTCAACAGGAGAGGGTGTTGGAGTAGCGGATGACGACAGCGTGCTCCGCGGCCAGGAACGACTAACGCCGCGAATTGAATCGTTAATGCGAGCGGGGCGAGTCTCCCGCTCGCTTTTCCGACTCGCGGATGAAATTAGAACCAAAAAAATCGAACTAACGAGAAAATTTTTAATAAATTTAAAATTTAAACGCCGCATGCCGATTTTTAAACCGCCGACGCATTAATCATTCCTGGTTCGAAGGAAAAATGTTAACGCGGGAGGAATGGCGCGGAGCGCACTGTCGTCATCCGCTTCTCGGGGGTTACATCGCCCGTTGCCACCTTCGCTTTGTCACGACTCTCGTCCCGGATAAAAATGCGCAATTTAAAAATAATTTAATTAAAAAACGAATACCAATAAAATGAATTTTTCTTTTCAAAATTACACTTTTTATTCCGGAAGTCGAATTTAATTTTTAAAAACGATTAGTTTCATTTTGGGTTCGAGAGTAGCTCACTTCACGCCCCATCGTGTGATGCGTGTTTAGTTTAGTTTATCAGTTTAGGTACCTCGGGTGGTACGTCGAGGCGTTTACAACTCCTAATCCCACTTTAAATTAAGCCGAATGAACGTCCCGCCCATTTGCGCGAGTTTATTTCGGACGTGGGAACACGAAGCGAGCCGTCACGAAGGTAAAACGATGAGAAATCGCAATGACAAAATCCCGATTAATTAATTTGAAAACGTTCGACGTTTAGCGACCAATTGGAGATGATGAGACGACCGATTTGATTGGACGTAAATCGCGGCACCGGTCACCGTTATGAGTTGGTTCGTCCGCGGAGGAGCGGGGCGCACGAGCCTGAAGAGGAACTCGTCGTCGCCGTCGTCGTCGTCGCCGTCGCCGTCGCCGCCGAAGGAACTGGACGCAAACGCGTGCTTCGAGTCGTTCAAAATGCACTGGCACCAGGCGTGGGACGTGATGAACAAACCCGCCCAACCCGCGCTCGCCACCACCAAGAACGACAACTTGCGCTCGGTGTTGAACCACGTGGATCAGATGGTGACGCTGCTGCTGCACGACATTCGCGTGTCAAACAATTCGATCGGGCCGCTGCTCAACCATTTGCTGACGGAGAACGCGCTCGATAAGTTGTTCGAGTGGAGCGTCAACTCGGGCGAGAATGGCAATCTGCTGAAATTGGAGCAGCTCAAGCTGTACGAAACGCTCGTGAGTAATTCGCGCCAGGAGTTGTTGGTGCACAAGCCGATTTTGCAGCCGCTGCTTCGGCTGTTGAACACGTGCGGCGAGTGCGCGCCCGTCGAAGTCGAGAAACGACTCGTCATTTTGCTGAACCAACTTTGCGTTTCTCTCTCACAAAACGACGCGTTGCTCGATTTTTTTTTCACAATAAGTTCTCAACTCGGTCCGTCGAGGTAAAGATTTCGTCGAATTTTAAATTTTAAATTTTAAATTTTTTTTTTACTTTTTTTTTACAGGTTTTTAATTTTTACGCTGTTGATACCGTTTGTACACAGAGAGGGATCGATTGGCCAACAGGCGAGAGACGCTTTGCTCTTGTGCATGTCGTTAACGCGCAAAAACGACAGCATCGGATTGTATATTGCCGAGCAATCGAATTTCTGTCCAGTCAGTTTGAAAAAAAAGACAAAACAGTTTTGATTGTTTTTGTTAGTTTTTGTTTTTGATTTTGTTTTTGATTTTAGGTGTTGGCAACGGGATTGAGCGGTCTGTACTCCTTACTGCCACGTAAAGTGATAATAGAAGCCGAGGATTGGCACAGGTTTACTACGGAAGACGCCAATGATCTGCCGGAATTGTCCGTTTTTTTGAATTCTTTTGAATTTTGTAACGCCGTTGTTCAGGTATTTTTATCAATCATTTGAAATGACTCAAAAATAATCGATTTTTTTATTTTTATCGAAACAGGTTTCTTATCCGTTAGTTCAAGAACAATTGTTGGAATATGTATATCAAGGATTTTTAATTCCCGTCTTAGCCCCCGCTTTGCATCAGGTTGTTTTTTTCGTTTTCGTTTTAATTTTAATTTTAATTTTAATTTTAATTTTAATTTTAATTTTCAGTCATCAATCGATGAAAATATAGCGGCTACGGCGTATTTAGACTTGTTTTTACGACACATAACGGAACCGTCTCTGATGCACATACTGATTAAATTTATCTTCACCGAATCGTGCGACGGATCTTTGATTATCGATTCGCTAATAACGAGGATCGGTAACCAATCACGAGTAATTCGATCGCAATTTGCTTAAAGTGTTTACTTTTTCTATATATAATTTTCCTTTTTTGCTTTTAAAGCTCTCTTTGGTCACATTATCGCTTTTTCGCACATTGGTCGATTTGAATTGCGAAGACGTTATGTATCATTTAGTATTCAGGCACGCTCGACCGTCGATTCGTATTGGAGCTCTATTTTTATCGCTCGTTTTTTTTCTTCTCGCTCAGGTACCTGAATCCTTGCACGCACGTGATGGTTAGTCAGCGTTCTCGGGTTCGCGACGTGGATTACTACTGCAAAACCGCTTCTAAGTTTCTTTCGCTCACGCCGGATTGCTGCGACGTGACTGCGAAGAGAGAGACGATCGCGGCGCACAATTTGCCGACTTCGGAAAGCGCGCCGAATTTAGCGGGGATCGCTCGCCGCAGTCGGACCATCGGCGCCGACGAATTGGCGCGGGAGAAGGAAGGGGCCCTCGAAGCGAATTTCCTCGATTACTTGCTGGAAGCCGAGAAAAACGTGCGAGCGTGCCGCGTAGCGTGCGCCAATTGGGTGTGCGCTTACGACGGAGAGAGCAGTCGATCGAGGAGCCAGAAATGCAATTCCGGCGTCGGCAGCAAGGACAAGAGTTCGAGTGTAGATAAAAGTGTCGATGTTATTCGAGTGGAGGTGGAAGTTGAAGTTAATCACGAGGAAAAAGAAATTGTAAAGTGTACGGAACTCGAGGAGAATTTTAGCGCAAATGATGAGGACGTGACGAGGAATTCGTTTCAAAATCTGGACGAAGAAAGTTTTTTGAACGCGATCAATCGATGTAAAACGCCGCCATTACCCGCCGACATCGAGGACTGGTTCCGCCAGATCGACGGCGAAGCGGAAAGGGTTCTGAATCAGCCTTCTTCGAGGTCACAAACCTATTTTACGGTACATATTTCTACGATTCACCGTTTTTAATTAATTTGTAATTAATTTGTAATTAATTTGTAATCGTTGCGGATTTTTTTCAGGCAAATTCGAAATTGGAAGAAATCGAAAATGCCAACTCCGACTGTTCCACTTCCAACATGGACGACGATGTCACCTTCGAAGAGGAAACGGATATTTCTAGCGTCAACGAAACAGCGGATAAATCGAAACTAATGCATAACCCAACGAACGACGCGTTTGGAAATCCTGATATTGGTTAATGCGCAATCAAATTTGTTTAAAATTAATTTTTTTTTGATTTTGATTTGTTTTGTTTTTAGGTCGATTTTTGAGCGAGTTGTTTACCAAGATGGAAAATATGATGCAAAATAATTTATACGTGAATTTACAATTGACCGGTTTGATTGCCCGGCTCGCCTGTTATCCGCAACCGCTGCTCAGGTCGTTTCTGCTCAACCACACACTGGTCTTCCAACCAACGGTGCGATCTTTACTACAAGTAATTTGAATTTCAAATGCTGCGAATTTAAAAAATTGCGGTGATTCATTTGTTTTTGATTAATTAAAGGTGTTGGGATCGCTGAAGCACAAACTAGACAGTTACGCGAGCACTATAGAGAATTTCTCCGATTTGTTGATACGAGCGCGGAAGTTTTTGAGGGCTCGGGAAACGCGATTGAGGAAAAATTCCGATCCTATAACGACGCTCCCTCCGAGGAATCGAAGCGTCACCAATCCACCCGGAAATGCCAGAAAAGGTGACGACGAATTCGATTAAAAACGAAAAGAAGTTGAATTTTAATGTCGAAATGTTTTCTTTCTGCAGATAATCGACGACGGAGTATAACTGATTTCTTATTCCGGAAGTCGAGTGATAGAAATCCTTTTAAGGGGTCGATACTGGAAGGAATTCCAGACGGTACCGGATACAGGTAATTGAAATTGAAAGTGGTGGTTACAACATAACCACTTGTTTTTTTTTTTTGTTTTGTTTTGTTTTAATTTTAAATTTTAAATTTTAAATTTAGATACATCAATCGTCCATTTCCTGGCGCGCCGGATGGCAAACTAGAGTCATTGAAAACCAAAAATGCTGTTCTCAGTACGGTGGTGTTACAAGAGTTTCTGACCGAATTGGCAGCCATTACGCAAGAACACTCGGTCGTTCAAGCGGAAGCGGAGTTAGTTTTAACCAGTTGATAGGTTTAATTAATTGTAATCAATTTGGCTAATCATGGTGCAATTTTTTGAGATTTTTATTGTAAATATCTATAAGTTTTTAATCAATAGAACGGTAAAAAACAATTTTGTAGAACTGTTGATTTGAATTAAAAAACAAAACAAAAAAAACAAACTAACTGAACCAAAACATCGAAAACTTTGGAGTTTTAGCGATAGATGGCGCTGACAGACAGTTTAAAAACTGCGACGTGTTTCGGGGAAAAATGCAAAGAAGTGGCGCAAGAGGTAGCGAACTTCGACTATAAAGTGTATTGTCCATCTCAAGGTACAACAGTAAAAAAAAAAAAAAACTGAAGTGAAAACGGTAGTCTAAAATAGTTTACGAAAGTTGAGCCAAATTGCAAAAGGCCGCAAGAAAAGCGTCGGGTTTGACGTTTGCTCGGTCGGTAGATAAGACCGCAACCGCACTAAGATCGCGGATTGTTAATCGGCGGTGCAGTTTGTAGGCCCGATCAAGGCCTCACCTAATTCGGTGAGTCAACTCGCACTTTGTTTTCGCACGCAAAACCAAATTCAGTTGCCAGCCGCGTTGTTCGCATCGATTTAAATCGATTTGCTCCGTTCAGGTCATCGATGGCCTGTGGTGGTGGAAACCCGAATAAAATTGGCCAACCGAGTTGGCTGAATTCCGGCACGATTCAGTGGAATTTGAGGAGAGAAGCCGAGGCCGACGAATGGAACACAACTGGACACAACATTTCGAATAATTTAGTAATTGGTTAAATAAAAATTAATTTGGGTTGAAATGATTTGATTTTTTTTTTTGTGATGTTTGCAGACCCAGAGGAAGATCCCCGGGAATAATAACAAGAATAAACGGAAGAGCAACTCGTCGAAGAATTCGGTGCGAGTCGTTGAACCGGAGGACGCGGTCGACGAATTTGTCAATTGCGATTTTGCTGGAGCCGCTGCTGGCAACCAAGCCGGTGCGAATTATCCCAGGACTAAATTTACGATGCAGAATGGTGTAAATGGAGCCCGGAAAAAGCGAGCGGCGGGTCACGAGGTGTTGTCGAATTGCTATTTGTTTGTTTTCGGAGTTTAATATATTGTTTTTTTGTTTTTTTTTGTTGTTTAGCCGAATGGTGAAGGTGATAAGAGTTGTCGATCTCAAAGTAAGGTTCCGTGGACGGATTTAAACGAGCAGAGAAGTTGTATGAAGAATCTGAGTAACGAGATTAACGAAGTATGCGTTTTTTTGGTTTTGAATATTTTTTTTTTTTTATTTTTTTTTTAATCGAATAAAATGAATTTTTCAGCCAAATGCCAATCAAATTTTGGAGCGGCTGATGGAGGTTCGAGATTGCATGTCGCAGGTAGCGTTCATGATCGAAATGTTACAAAAATCGGGCGATCACGTGAGTATTTGACTTTGGAAAAGTATGTGGAAAAATTTATGTTTTCGTTGATTTGCTAGCGCGTGTTGGAGCAGTTGACGAAACTGCAGAAAAAGTACGCGGATTTGCAGGACGGGGAGCAGCAGTTTGTCAAGATGTTGGACCGAGTGTCGGTAAAGATTTGAAATGTGTTTGTTGACGCACTAATATCTCGTGTCGTGACGCCGCTAACAAAACGCAACGTTTGTTTGTTTGTTTGTTTTCTAGAAATGTAAAAAAGGGGAAATGGTAAAATTCTCCAAACTGTTGAATCACTTAGAAAGTGAAGAGAATGAATGTCTGAATGAATTGCAGCAGACTTTGGTAATGCTTTAACGTGCCAACTAATTGGAAATATATTTTTTTTAAATAATTCGAATGTTAATTTTAACTCGTTTTTCTTTTTTTTGTAGGAGTTGCAAAATATGCCGATTCGCTCGTCCCTCGACGGCAAATCGCAGCCGAGCGAAGACGACTCGGACGACGACGAAGGTGAAGACGAAGATGAATTTGTCGACGAAGAGGAAGACGACGAGGATGAGGACGAAGAGGGGCAGCATTTAAATCACGACGTTAGACGAACGAAGATTATCTCGAAATAATTAATAATTTTATTTTATTTTATGTTTTTTTGCTTAGGAGAATAATATGCAAAACCCGGAACTGTTTCAAGACGTGAAGAAAAATAAATTGCTTAAAAAAGTGGCTCGGTCGCAGGAAAAGGTTAATTTTACATTTGAAACGTTTTCGATTTTATTTTGATTGGTTTTGTTGTTTATCTAGTTGAAGGCACTGCAGGATCAGCAAGTGAGTTTAATTTCCCTTCAACGGAAAGCCGAGAATCAGTTGGCCCAAGCTAAAGCTATGAGACACGTGGCGCACCCGCAGTTGGACGTTTCGACGCCTGTGGAAATTGAAAGTGCTGCCGCGCTCGGTCTCCAGGACGACCTCGAGAGTCTGCAGGGCCGATTGAATGCGTTGAAAGATCTCTACGACAACAGACAACGCGTCAGTCGATTTTAACGACGATGACGTGTCGCGATTTAATTTGAATTTGAGTTTGAATTTGAATTTTTTTAGGCTGAATCGATGGGGAAAATCGCGGAGCCCGAATTGAAGATGGACGAGGTGGATTTGATGACGGAAATGCAGCGACAGGAATTGCAAAACAAGTTGCAAGATTTGCAGGAGAAGAAGCGCTACATGGACAACTTGCTCCACGAGTTGAAAACGTTGCAGAATTTTCAGACGTCGGAGGTGATAAACAACGGTGAGATGCGTCATGTCGGATTTGATGAGAATTAAGCGAATTAAACGAACGATTTTGGCAGAAATGTTTTCGGATCGGATCAAAGAAGGAGTGGGAGCGACGGCCGTGGCTAAACACACGATGGAAACGGCTCAAGACGTGTTGCAATTGATTAATCCGGACGAAAAAATGATGTAAGTTTAATAGTTTTTATTTATTTATTTATTTATTTGTAATTGACACAAATTTGAAGTAGAAAACTGAAGGAAATGAAGATTCGGCTGAAACAGTTGCAAGAACAGCTCGCCGTTTACAAACTGGAGCCGTGCGCGCTCGAAGATTGTTTCGAACATTCGACTTCGAACATTCCTTCAACTTCGAAAAAGGAGCAGCTGAGGAACCAGACTGAAAGTCGAGCGCCGAATAAGAGGCCGCACAAGAAAGAGAACGTCAACGAATTAAAGATGGACAACAGACAGGGAGGAGACGACGAGGTGTTGGAGAACGAGCAGGAAATGCAGTCGCAGTTTCGCAAACTGCAAGTGGCGAAAGAGAAATTGTGCAAGATGCAAGACCTGTTGAGCGCTTTGAAGGATAAAAAGCAGCTGTCGGACGACAAAATTGGCATCGTGCACAAGTTGCTGCTGGAAAGCTTGGATAAGGATGACGACCGCTCGTCCAGTTTCGCGAGTCAGGCGGTTTCGAGCGACCAGTTTCGCGAAAACGTGACGGAAAACACCGAGGAGCATTTGCCAAAAGAACGAAGAAGGTTCGAATTAATATAAAATGATTTTTTTCTGATTAGGTTTAATTTTTCTTGTATTTTTAGACGAAGCGGGTTCGTTTTGACTCCTCAAGAGCAGCAAATGAACATCGACCAGTTGTTGGAAGAAAGTCATCGGCTGTTGGACGTGCAGGACGTGCAATTCAACATCAACCAAACGCATCCGAACAACATCGACGTTACGTTGCCGTCGAGTAAATCGTTCGAGCAGCTTCGCGACTTTCCTCAGACGAGACGAAAACACAACGAGGAGAAAGAGCGACGCAACGAGCGACGCAACGAGCAACGCGCCAAGAAGAAGAACTCGACGCAGGCCGACTCCAGCAGCGGCGAGTTGGTGACGTCGAACCAGGAGATCTGGTCCGAAGTGCGCCAGCAATTCATCCTGAAAGAGGAACTCCGGCAGAAGAAACGCGAGTTGGAGGAACTGATGAAGAAAGACAAAGGGAAAATCAACTCGCGCAACCAGGACAACATGAGCGACAACGTGTCGTACTCGAACAAGTCGGACGCGCTCGGGCTGAGTTACATCGGCACGGAGGGCACGACGGTGGCCACGTGGGGCGGCTCCACGCAGGGCAACCTGGACGAGGACCAGGAGGACCAGGAGGACCGCGACGACCGCAACAGTCGCGAAGAAGTGGAGGAGAACGAGGCGTACTCGAGCGAGGACGTGGCGACGCACGCGCGCGCCAACGACCGGGCGGCTGCGCAGGTGGACGCGCCCGAGCCCACTTCGGCGCCGGAAAAATCGGTTTCTTTGAACGTGACCGCCGCGACCAAGGGATCCGTCGAGTTCAAAGGTTCGTTGGTTCGTTGATTCGCTGAGTGCGGATGGATTTGAGTTTGCACATTTCTATTTCGCAGAGTCGCGCAAAACGTGGGACAAGGTTCCGTTGACGAGAGATTCCGTGCGCAATTGGAACACTCGCTCGAATTTGAGGCGTCCGGAATGCCAAGTTCGTAATAAATTCCGGGAGAAAGTTCGTAACGATCTAATGTTGTTTGGTTTTAGCACGGCGACGGAGAAGGCGACGGAGACGAACCGTCGGCGGGTTTAAGAGCCGACGCGAATCCGCAGATGAATTGGCAACAGCAAACGTCGCACTTCATGCAGCACCTCGAGCAAACCAACTCGCTGCACCATTCCATTATACGCGACCAGAACTCGCTCGCCGGATTGCTGCAACAAATGAACTCGTTCACGAGTAATAAGACGGAACGAATTCGCGATTGGATCGTGACTGATGCGTTTTGTTTGTAGATTCTCCGTCCGAACAGGCCGTGCGGCCGCAGTTGCCCGAAGTGATGCAGGTCGTGTCTCATCAGCTGCAGCATCAACAGCAATTGGTCAACCTGCATCAGTGCCACCACCTGCTCTACTTGCAACAACTGTCTATGCAGCAAGTGCAGCGCCAATTGCAACAAGTAGTTCAGTTTGGATTTGATTTTGTTTGGGTTTTTGTGTAATTGATTTTTCTCGTCGAAACGTTTAGTTGTTGCACGTTGACGGCGCGGAGGCGTCCGATCTGCCGAACGGCGACCAACACCCGCTGATTCCTCCGTCCTGGTTCCCCGGCAACCAAATTCCGCAGAGTTCCGTCGGCGCGGGCGGCTCGGACATGGGAAACAATTTGTTCGCGGCAAATTTCATCACTCCGGATCAGCAGACGCTCAACAACCAAGTCGCGCCCGGAATACGAACGAACAACTATTGGGATAATTTCAGAAGCTATTCGCGACAAAATCTGTTCTCGGCATCTTCGGGAAATAAAACCGGCAGCAGGGATCCGCCAATTCACGACGCCGCGGTCTTTCGGAATCGACGTAGCTCGCCGCAGGATTTGGCCGGACCGTCGGCACCGCCGCCCGAAGAAGTTCATCGACACGTCGGAACGGAAAACTCGGTGTTTCAACCGATTTGTCCGAGCTCGTGTATGTTGCCGGCCAAGTGCAAGTCGAAGAAAAAAGATAAAGTGAATGAAAATTGTCATCAAGAAACTGGTAAAATGTTTTTATTGGTGATCGTGCGTGTTCGGGAGTTAATTTTATTGCTTTTTCCAGATGGAAGTGGAATGTTCCGGACGTTGGAGCAGTCGCGAGATATCGCCGCGACCGCCAAGAAGGAATTTCAGAAATTTGGGCTGAAGAACGTCGGGTCCGGTGCGAGTGCGTACCCGGCAAACGCGGGCAGCGCTTCGTCCAGCGCCGTGTCGTTCGATTCGGCATCCGCGTCCGCGCTAGAAGGGAACGCCAACCTTCGTGGTTCGCACGACCCTCGGTATAATTTATTTATTTATTTTTTTGTTTTTTTCGATTTAGTTTACATTTTGTAAATTTTTTTTTTAAGGGAATCGGACGATGTTAACGAGCGGAATTTATTCGACACGTTGAGAGAATCGATTTATTCGGAAGTGGCGATCCTAATTTCGCAAAATGAAACGCGGCCTCATTTTCTCATTCGAATGTTCAGAGAATTACAAAAACTCAACTCCGATTACCTGCGTCAGAACGCGCTCGTTTCGCTCTCCGAGTTGATTTCGCATTTAAGCGCGATGGAGCAGACGTCGCCAATCTCGCCGGTCGGTCGTCGAACGTGGACCGAACAGACAAATTCGTTCGAGTTGGCCGCCAGCGAAAGCATCGGCACGTCCGACGAAGAAGAAATTCGAGTAAGGATTAAGAAATGTAAAAATTGTCTCGAATAATGATTTTAAACAAAAAAAAATTTTCTTAGACGCGACTGACGAAGATCGGCAAATCGTCGCAAAAGGGCGAGAAGAGCACCGGTAAAAGTACAAAACAAAAAACGGCGAGCGGGCACTTCGATTACGCCGAAACGGTCGACAGTGCGGTCACGGTGACTTCGCCGTCCGTTTCCGGGGAACAGCCGTACACCAGCAGCATCGCGGACTCTCACAAAGTTCGTTCGGCGAAAGAAGTGAATCAACAAATGCCGAATTTGTTCAACAACTCTAGTCCTTTGGCTTCGGTTACGAACCCATCCGCGTCCGAGGAAGCGTCGAATTCTGGCCGCGAACAGGAAAGCGAGTTGAACACGTCGATGATTTCAGTAAATTCAGTAAATTTAGTAAAATTTAGTTTTTTCGATGTTGTTTTTGATATCGAATTTTGTTTTTCAAGTGTGCCGAACTGACTTCGAAGCAATTGGACGATAAAATACAATTAATCATGATGGAAGTGATACCGTTTCTCAAAGCTCACCTGGACGACGTTTGCTCGGCGAAATTGCTCTCTTGTTTACAGCAACTCGTCATTTCGCTCGCCACTCAGCGAGATGTCGATGCCGAATTCACAAATTTACTTAGAAAACGTCTCACGAGCGCGTTGCAAGCGGCGCATGCCAAATACACGGGCAAAAAGTAGCGAATTCTCAAACTGCTCCGTGAATATTTGGTTGAAATTTGCGTTTTTATTTTTCTCAGGTTGCGGGAATGCGGCGAAAGTTTGCTCGTCGACACTTCGGAGGCCCTGGTCGCCGAATTGGCGTGCGCGCATCTTCTGCACAATGTCGACGGCACGAGGACAAAAAATTATCGCACCATTTCGCAGGTAACGAAGAATTAAAGCAATTTTTTAAGATTAGTAATTAAAATTATTACACTTTATTTTTATTTTTATCAGAATTTCTCAACTGCTGGTGCTAGTGGTGAAACCAAGAAAGAAAAAGTGTTTTGCAGTCGCCCCAATTTCTTGTCCAGTTTCGACGTGGAAGCGACCGACGCCGACGAATGTGTCGCGAATAAAATGGAAGAGGACGAATTGGGCCATGTACGATCGATGATAAATTTGTCGCTTAATTTTTAACCCGTTTTGTTTTTAATTTAGTCGCGAGACGACGCAATGGCCGCCAACTGTGATACTTTTGATAACGAAGACGCCAGCCGCGCTTCCAGCATGAACTCGTTTAAAGACACTTTACCGGGTGAAACTGAACGGTACGTCAAACGGTTTTGTTTTGTTTTGTTTTGTTTTATTCTTTATTTAATTTTTTTAGACCGTCAAAAGTAAGCGAGGAAGAAGTGACATTGGAAGGTGCCGCGTCGTCGTACCAACACCAAGTGACATTTAACGAACGAGACAACGAGATCGAAGATGGCGCCGAGGATAATTTGGATTTGGCCGAAGCCGATCAGCCGCAAAATTTCGTTTTGTTGGAACGAATCGACGTCGAAAACGAGGAACAACCGTTGATTGCCGACACCACACGAGCGGAAGACGACCAAGTGCAAAATAACGTCGAGGTAGAAACAAATGACGAATTAATTGAATTAAAAACGAATATAGAATAAATTTGATGTTTCAGGTGCGAGGTGCCGAAGGTGGTGGAGTCGAACAGGGACTAGACGAAGTGCCAATTAAATTATTGCCTTTTATGCAACGCGAATTAAGCGCTCAGATGGCGGAGGAAGAGTCTGCCAATAATTTGATCGATGAAATCATCAACGAGTCCGTGGAATCCGAGTTGGCGGAAAACGTGTCACTTCGGCAACCAGGTTTGCATTTTTCTCGCTAAAACACGAAATGTTGTTAATAATTTATTGTTTTTGTTGTTTTCAGATCATCAATGACATCGGTGCCTTAATTCTGTAGTTTTTCTTTTATTATTAGGCATGTTGGTTTATCTTATTTTCGTCTAGTTTGTTTTGTAAATAATATTACTAGTTAAAATTCATATAGCTCTTTGTTCATTACTATATTTTCGGTTGCTTATGATTTCTTCTTTTTTTTTTTCCTTTTTTTTCTTTTCATTTATGTACTTTTGTGCCATTAATTAAAAAAAAATTCTAATTAGTATTGTAGATGTTCTAAGCCCTCAAATTGATTTTTTTTATTATTATTGTAGTTTAGTCGTTTTATTTATTGTATTGGAACGGATTGTTAAATGCTACATAAACGAACGAGTGAAATAAACGTTTTGTGATACCATAGAAGTGTGAAATTGTGACGGTAGAGGGAAGACTGTTGTGACGTCATATTAATGGCGACCACCGTTGTTGCGGTTTAGTTAGTTAAGATCTACGTAAATGGGAGGAAATTATTATTTTGTTATCGTAGGTCATAACGACAACCCTTTGTTCGAGATTGAAATATCGTCGATCAAATCGGAATCAAAGGTAATCGGTAATTGGGGAAATATCTGATCCGAAAATTGAATTAAAAAAAGTTTTCAGAAAGATGATCATTCTCCGAATTGTGGCCCGTACTGTACCTATTTAAATGCCTTAAAAAATTCAAAGTTTGCTTTTCTGCCAAAAAAAAAAAAAAGGTTTTTTTTTGTGCCTAATTCACATTTTTCTGCCTAAAACGTGCATTTATGTGCTTAAACTTGCATTCATGCGCTCAAAACTCTTTAAAAATCTATTCAAGCGCCTAGAGGGACCTTTAAATCGATTAAACGCCTGGGCTTTCATTTGGAGTATTACGGTATTTATTTAATTAATTTGTTTATTTTAAGGATTCACTTTGGGTGCGACGGTACAGCCTCAAACAAAGTGGATTTGGATTTGGGTTTGGGTTTGGTGTCTTACGCATCCCCGCTAAGAAAACCACGTTCTCGTTCTAATCGACACCGAAGGTTTAAGTGGCCCGGAAAAGGTTTAAGTGACCCGGAAAAGGGTTTTCATTTAATTAAAATTTCATATTACAATCAAAAATTTTTAATTTTTAAATTTTTTTGGTATATCTCTTGGATTTTGTTATTATTATAGGTCGCCAGGAATAATGTTTTATCAATATCATTGCACGATCTCATCAGTAATCTCCAATAGATTGCAGAAATTTCACCGGAAGAGTTACGGTCGCTCTTTGAATTGGATGACGTTAATTTCTCGAAAACGAAACGGCAGTTGGAAGGAATCCAAACGATGTGTTCGCATAATTGCTCATCGGCTCGTTATTATTCGTCGATAAGTATAAACTCAAACGAAAATTGCGTGAGCACCGAGTAACTTTTAATTTTAATTTTTTTTTAAACTTATAAATAAAAATTACATTCATTACTCAACTCCAATTTGTTTAAAAAAAAAATATTTATGTAAACAGAGACTACGATAGAAAAAACGAAGCGCACTTAAAGAAGACCTTGCATTTCCTTCATGAATTGCTCGTACGCGTCGTCCTTGGTCGGCAAAGCTGAAGGCAACGGCTGTTTCGGCCCGATGTTTAACAACGGATCGTTCTTCATCCCCATCGTCGACGTCGACGTCGACATCGACTTCGACGGCTCCCGTCTCCCCCTCTTCTCCTCCCTTTTGATCCTCAACGAAGTCGGTGTAAACCGAGTCACGTCTGCGCTCAAATTCCTAAAAGGTAAAGTATTTTGATAATAAATAAATTCGAAATAAATTCGAAATAAATTCCAAATAAATTCGAAATGTCCAAAATGGCCGCACCTGATTTGCGGCTTCGCCTCGATCGTCGCGCTCATCTTCTTTTCCTCGTCCTGCACTTTGGGCCGACTGATCAGACTCGGGGGTGCGCTCAAAACGTTCGGGTTGCCTCCCGATTGCATGCTGGGTGGCGGAGGGCCCATGGAGTTCATCTGCATGCCCGGGGGTCGCATCAACCTCGGCGGGGGCATTCCTGGCGGGGGCCCGGGCGGTAGCCGCAAAGGCGGCCCGGAAATCCGCGGTGGTAATCCGGGCGGTGGCCCGGGTGGGCCCCCGGGTCGTCCGGGCGGCGGGCCCGGGGGTAGACGAGGCGGAGGCGGCAGACCGCTGGGCCTGATGGGCGGCGGCCGAAACATCATCCCGGATGGGCCCGTCATCGAATGCGGGGCTCCGCTCTGGTTCGAGTCTTTTGTTTCGTCTTTTTCTCCCGGGTCGGCGCTGCTGTCAGATTTGTCCTGCATTTGCGCTTCCTCCACCTGAATTTTTTCGAGTAAATTCATATAAATTCGATCAATTTGTTTCGCGATCGTTCGTGCCTTTTAAAAATGCGTTTTGGCACGTAAACTACATTTCCTCGAATATAGGAAATATTAACCTCTTTTAAGAAATCCGCCAGTTCTTGCCCGGCTATGACGTTGGCCGTAACGAGGGACACATTTCTCGGACTCATGAATTTCAACCTCGTGTCCTTATCCTGTTCGGTTTCGTCGTTTCCGTCGTCGGCAAAACGAATTTTCCGTTGTTTTTCTAATGAAAAAATCGAAATAATCAAAATTTAAATTATAACTGACTTTTTTTTTTCCTTTTTTTTTTTAGTGCCTACGTTTAGTTTCTTCGTGTTCTGTGATTGTTTCTAAAATGTCGTTATCCACGTCCATCATTTCAGCTAAATTTAACATCTTTCAATTAAAATCATCATTTTATCAATCGATTTTTCGTCTACCTAGATTTTCATCGTCGTCTTCGCAGTCGCTCAACACCGGAGGGGGACCAGGTGGGACCCCGGGAGCTTTGCTTCGATTCGTTATCGTCCTCGCCCTAATAAAAAAAATTTAAGAAAAAAAAAAAAATTGTTAAATTCCTCAAATAAATTTAAAAATAAAAATTCACTTACACATACAACACCGGTTTCTTTAAAATTGACTGTGGTTGAATAACGGGTGGTGTCGGCAATGGAATCTCACTCGGATGTGGCACGTGTGAATAATCTAAAAGTAAAAAATTTAAAAAATTTAAATATGTTTTTAATTAGCAAATTATCGATTTAATTAATTATTAACGTAATAATAATTCAATTAAAATGGAATTACCAATGTGTGGCATCGCCGGCAACGGAATATCGTCCACCTGCACTTGCTGAGCGTGTTTAACAGACTCTAAAAATTGAGGGGAAAAAATCGTAAAATCGTCAATTAACGCACAATAGCGGAACACCAACCGTAGTACTGTATGAGTTGAACTCGTCTTCTGTCGTAGTCGATTTCCAATCGTTTCAAATCCATCCACTGCGGCGGATCCTCTTTCTCGTATAACCTCATCACCCTGTGGAACGTTTCTTGTAATTTCTTCCTCTTGTCTTTTAATACTTTCTCGTTCAGCTGTGGCGGTTGGTTCACGTCGAATTCTGCAAAATTAACATCCAAATAAATTGTTATTAATTTATTGTTTTTTAATAACAACAAACCCATTCGGTCGATTTTTTCCATTTCAAATATAAGTTGGTTCGGATCTTTTCCTTTCAGCACCGCAGCGCGGACCATTTGTCGTTGTTTTTTGTTCTGAAATTGTCCAATTTCCAATTTAATTAATTGTCCGGACGATTAATTAACGTATTTTACCTTTTTCAGCTCTTTTTTCCGAGCTTCTTTGCCTGCAATAACAAAACATTCGATGCACTTCAATGCACTTCGAGTCAATAAAACACTTTACTTACGAGCTTGGTCTGTTGGGTTCATGAACTTCCCACTTTTAGTGGTACTGATTGATCGCCTCCCCATTTTTAAACGTTAATTTTACTTAATAAACACGGAAAAGCGAAGCCACTTCGTCGATTTTAGATTAACCCTAAAACGTTATTTTTGAGCGAAGTCTCGCGGCGGAAATCTAAAACATTTGTTTTATCGATTAGTTATTTCGTAAACAAATATTGAAAATAAAACTAAGTCTTATTCGAATTGCAACTTAAATAATTGTTGTTTTTTTTTAAATTAAAATAATAACTAAAACGTGTAGGAAAATTATTAACGAGTTGTCAAAAAAAAATGAAACCAGGAAATTGCAGTCGATCTTGGACGTCACGTGACTCGAGCGGCCATCGCGTTGTGCTATTCCCAGGAAGAAATTTTGTTCAGATTAATCTGAAATCATCCGAGTATTTAGCGAGTGTTGGGAATAAAATTCATAATGGGACCCAAGTTTGATCCAACGGAAGTTAAAGTGGGTACGTATCGGGCGTTTATTTTTTTAATTACAAACGTAAAAACGCCGCAAACGCAGCCCACGTTTCAATGTGAAAAATTGCCATTTTGTGCGATATAAACCTAAAATATTCTATCCTTTCCAGTGTATCTTCGTGCCGTCGGAGGAGAAGTCGGAGCCACATCGTCGTTAGCTCCTAAAATCGGCCCATTGGGCTTGGTACGTAAAAAAAAAAAAAACCTTAAATCAAAAATTAAAAATTAATTAATAAAAATTAAATTTTAGTCTCCAAAAAAAGTTGGTGACGACATCGCAAAAGCAACGCAAGACTGGAAAGGTTTGAAAATCACCGTTAAATTGACAATTCAAAACCGACAGGCACAAATCGAAGTTGTCCCGAGTGCAGCGTCGTTGATCATCAAAGCGTTGAAAGAGGCTCCGAGAGACCGGAAAAAGCAAAAAAACAGTAAAATTAACCGATAACTGATGAAAAGGGAATGAAAAATCGATTAAAAATGAATTTGATTTCCATTTTTCAGTCAAACATAACGGCAACATTTCATTCGATGACGTAATCGCCATCGCGAAACAAATGAAGAGCCGTTCGATGGCTAGAAAGCTGGAAGGAACCGTGAAAGAAATTCTCGGCACGTGTCAATCGGTTGGAAACACCGTCGACGGCAGTGCGCCGCACGATTTAATTGACAAAATAAATAATAAAGAGTTGGAGGTTCCGGAAGTAAGTTGAATTTGTCGGATGGAAATGAAATTTGTAAAATTGAAATGAATTTTTGTTTTTCTCTTTTTGTTTTTTAGGATTGAATAAATAAATAAATAAATAAATAAATAAATTGTCGGAAAACGAATTTTTATTTTTGATTATTTCATTCGGCGCACAATTTAATAAAAGATTTAATAAAAGTTGGGCGGAAAAATCCATAAACCAATAAATAATTTGGATGTGTTTTTTTTTTTTTTTTTTTTTTTTATTATTTAAAAGTTGTACAAGTTGTAGAACACGCTCTCTGGAGTGAGAACGGCAATCTCGTTAACTCGCCTTACATCCGTTAGATGTCGCTAAGACCATTATCCTCTCTTTTATTCTGTCTCTTGATTCGACACAACGAGAAAACTGAGAGCGAGGCTACAATCGGGTTGTAGAGAGAGCTGAGCTGAGAGTGGAGTGCCAAGTGTTTCCCGAATCTTCAGCAATCGCGTGACATCCGAAGTGAATTTGAAATCGAGCGAACATGTCCGCTTCGTCAAACTTCGTTAGCAACATTTGCACGTGAAATTTGCAAGCGCACCGAAATCGGGAGCCGCGAGTCGAGCCGAGAGCCGAGTAGATAGCCGAGCTGAGTCGAGCCGAGCCGAGCCGATCCGTCGACACCAACCTAGGTCCCATCGAAACGTAAGTAAAAGCAGCCAAACTGTTTACCAACGCGTGACACACGCGATAGCGTGCCCCGTCCCGAGTCCCGACGGAGTCTCGCTCGAAATCGACGCCCGCGACCGGTCGTGCGGATGACAAAAAAAAATCGCGACCGAACGGCCAACTAAATAGAGTTTTCCAACTTTTTCTTTCGATTTCTTTGTGACCCCCGTGTGACGTGGTTGTTTACGTTATGGAAAGATGGAAAGTCGGAAAGTCGGCCAGTTGGGTTTGTTTGGTTTGTTGGGTTTTCAACGGTGATTTTGGGGATTTTGGCGCGGGTGGGGGAAATGTAAATAAAAAGATGTAATTGGACCGCAGTGCACATCCCCAGCTGCTCTCGATGCGATGGACAGCGTTAGGTTTAATCTAGTTCATTCAATTTCGACCAAAGGAAATAATTCAATCAGAAGGAGCCCTTGAATCAATCATGCGTAACACCCCAACCCGTTGCTTGCTTTGTGTTTCATCCCCCGACCTACTTTATCCCACTCGCAACAACTTGTGTGTGCAAAATTAGCGAATTTGACTCGATGCGAGTCAATTTCGATTTGGCAAAATTCAATTAATCGAATGCTATTCGCCTTTTTTTTATTATTTTTTATTTTTTTTAAATTTTAAATTTTGATTTTGTTTTGATGATTATCGGGATTTTTTTTTTGAGTTTTTAATAATTTTTATCTTTTTTTCGATTTTATTTTTGAATTATTTGGCAACTGTATGGGAAATGTTTGAATTTTTAAGGAGATTTTTTTCGAGTTTGAAACGAAAGTTTTGGATTATTTTCGGTTTTTTAAGGGAATTTTTGAATTCCTTTTGGTTATTTAAGTAATTTTTAAAATTTTTTTCGGTTATTTAAGGGAATTTTTGAATTCCTTTTGGTTATTTAAGTAAATTTTTAAATTTTTTTCGGTTATTTTAGGGAATTTTTGAATTCCTTTTGGTTATTTAAGAAAATTTTTAATTTTTTTTCGGTTGTTTAAGGAAATTTTCGAATATTTTTCGGTGATTCAAGGGGAAATTTTCGAATTTCTTTCGGTTATTTAAGGAAATTTTCGAATTTTTTTAAGATTCAAGGGGATATTTTCGAAATTTTTTCCGTTATGTAAGGAAATTTTCGAAATTTTTTTCAAGTTTTGAAGAAATTTGTTTGAATTTTTTTTAAGGAAAATTTTAAAATTTGTTTGAATTTTTTTTAAGGGAAATTTTAAAATTTGTTTGAATTTTTTTTAAGGGAAATTTTAA
>JAQFXT010000419.1:0-38659 GCA_034683725.1 Strigamia crassipes
GTATCAAAAATCACTTATTTGTTTCCGACCTTCAATTTGAGCCTCAACTCATCAAAACAAATCGATTAAACCAAAATGAACCCAAAAATAAATCCCAAAATCACTCGACAAATCATTCAAAATAAAAATTAAACCCATTCCAGATAAAATTCCATTTTTAAACAAAAATATACATTTTAAAACCACACACCATGTTTTTCTAAATTCCAAACCATATCCTTATACCATTCGCCTCATCTCCATCTTTTTTTTTCTTCTTCTTTTTTTACGAGTATCTTTTTACTACCATTTTGCGCAATGAGCATGTTTCTCGGCGCTATGTGAAATGAATTATTCAATTGGTGCTGATGATATTAATAATAAAGTCCTCTTTCTCTTGCGACCAGTGATCTCGGAAAAGTTCTTCTCTCCTTTAGCCATTCTCTTATCGTTTTCACAATGCAACGCCCTCACGCACTCATCTGCATCATTATTAAGTGCTTTCGAGTGCAAAATTCTTTCTCTTTTCTTTCTTACAAATTATCGCTCAGTGATAAAATGCCTTTATACTCTCACTCACTTCCTCTCTCATTTCGCCATAACACTCGTCTTGTGTAATATCAACATTTTACGTGCTCAAATATTTCGGGGCGAAATTTTAAGGGGGAAAAAAAATCACAATCAGGTCGCACCGCGATCGTGTGACGTCAAAAAAAAAAAGAAAAACGAAATGGAGAATGCGTCTTTCAGCAGGTGATGCCGGTTTTAACTGACATCACGTGAGAAATGGAAGCGCCGAGATAATGCAGCCGGCTTTTCCCTTCACACACAATCAATCATATTGCGGTGCTGGGAAAAGAAACAGGGAAACGATTCCTCGCTCTAATTGCGACTACAATTTCATGCTTTTTCGATTTGGGAGATAGAATTTTGTCACGAATGTTTTCGGTACATCGTAATCAACTAAATACCGTATTTAAAATGGAATTTTTGGGGCTGGAAATAAATAATATATTTAATTTCACGTAGGAAACAAACGAAACAAGAATAGAATACTCTGAAAAATGGAAATCAAACCTCAAACACTTTTTAAAAAAACAGATTTAGATTTCAAAATACTTTTAAATAACAGATTTAGGTCTAAAAATACTTTAAAAAAACAGATTTAGATCTAAAAATACTTTTAAAAAACAGATTTAGGTCTAAAAGTACTTCTAAAAAAAAAAAACAGATTTAGGTCTAAAAGTACTTCTAAAAAAAAAACAGATTTAAAACTAAAAATATTTTTGAAAATCAGATTTAGGTTTAAAAATACTTCTAAAACCAGATTTAGGTCTAAAAATACTTTTAAAAACAGATTTTGGTCTAAAAATACTTTTAAAAGAATACAGATTTTGGTTTAAAAATACTTCTAAAAACAAATTTAGATCTAAAAATTTTTTAGATCTAAATCTAAATCTAAATCTAAAAAACAATAGATTTAGGTCTAAAATTACTTTTAAACAACAGATTTAGGTCTAAAATTACTTTTAAACAACAGATTTAGGTCTAAAATTACTTTTAAAAACCAGATTTAAGTCTAAAAATATTTTTTTAAATCAGATCTCGGTCTAAAAATATTTTTTTAAATCAGATCTCGGTCTAAAAATACTTCAAAAAAACAGATTTCGGTCTAAAAATATTTTAAAATAACAAATTTAAGTCTAAAAATATTTTAAAATAACAAAATTAAGTCTAAAAATATTTCTAAAATCAGAATTGAATCTTAAAATACTTCCAAAAAAAATAAAAAATCAAGTCTAAACTACAAAATCAAGCCCAAATATACCAAAATTCCAAAAAAAAAGAGCGAGAAAAACCTAAACAAAAACCTAAACAAAAACCTCCAAACAAAAACCATTTAGCATTTCTTTAAAAACTCAAACTCAATCACAATTTTCAATTTAACAAAACCAAGTTCCAAAAACAGCTATTCTCATTTTCTCATTACTACAAATTCCCACGTTTTCAAAAACACAATCCCACCCACACAAAATAAAAATAAATGCAACAATCCAATTTTTCCATCCAAATATTCTAATTCTCCCCAAGCACACACATATCCAGCACTTGTACTTCTCACGGCGAAACTAGTTTAACAAAAGCAAACACAACACTCAGCAATGGATTCTGTCGAATTGTCGTTTCACTCGAGCAACGTGAGAATCGAACACGTTCCCCCTCCCCACCCCCACCCCCTATTTAACGACTTAATCCGAAACCATCACCTTTGACCCGCCATCTTTTTCACAAGCAATCGGGTTGAGAGGACCGCATTCCTCTTTGCCTCTGGCCTTTGGTCAGCGCGTGTCCACATTCAAACCCGTATATACACCGTTGAAAAGAGACGCGGCGTCTCGCCCTTTTGTGAACCAGTTGACATGTTTCTCAATGAACGCTTACCCCCTTTCATCCTCTTTCGCCAAGTCAGCCCATTGAGAGACGTGTCGCACTCGTTCGTGGACCCAGGGCCACTGACCTGCATGCTAATCGCGAATAAAAGAGAGGCGCGCGAGGGGTCAAAGAGTGCAGTTTTCAATGGACAAACAACTCGACTTCATTGGACACACGTCCAAAGACGCCCATGTCACTTCGCTCGCGGTACATCAATGCCGAAAATCGATTAATTTATGTCGACACTCGCTGCAGTTCGCGTTAAAAATTTTTTTTTTGCTTAAATTAGGAATTCGATATAGAACGAATCGATAGATTTCATTCGGTGATTTATTCATTTCCCCGTTTTAATTCAATTTGCATTCATTTAAAGCGATTCTGTTATTATTTCTATGCGAAATGTCTTCCCGCGTGTAATATGAGTTTTAAAAAATTTTAAAAAAAATTTTAAAAATTAATTAATTAATCGATTTTTAATCGATATCTCTTATTAAAGTATTAAAATTTGTCTTTGTGTACGTTTTGCCCGCGAAAACAAGCATCGAAACACGAAGAAAACATCTAACAATCGATTTTAACTTCATTCTCATCATCCGCCATCAATCAAACGCACGACATCTTTTCCTTTACACAATCATTTACGATAAAAATGACAGGATATGTTGTATTTACATCAAAAAAACTTTATTCCTCTCTTTCCCACTGCGTTATGCGTGCTAAAATTTTTTTGTCCTTGCCCCTTATTTTTCATTCCTATAAATCGCACTCACTTGTCGCGTCATTAATCAAAACAAAGATTTGCCGCCAACAACCCCTAAACCAAGACCCCCCACACCCATCACCGTCCCCCAAGCCCCAAAAAACTTATCTTTCACTTTTTGGCGACGTTACAACCAACCCCTGGGAGTTTACGAACCTATTTATAATAAAAATTCGCTTTTTCAATTTTTTTTCAATTTTTTTGTTTTTTTCAATTTTGTTTGTTTAACAAAGTAAACAAAACTTAAAGAATCAAAATTCACAAATTAAAGCCAGAGACGATTTTCGCGCAGAATAATCGGAAAAAAATTAGAAGTGACAGTGAAGGAGTGAAAAAACAAGTTAAAAAGAGAAATAGGTTTGGGGGGAGGTAGAAAAGGGGTAGTGGTGGTAGAATAGGGGTGGGAGGGGGTAGTAAACGCAAATGGAGAGTGAAGAAAATAATGGAAGGCAGTTCGCCCCGCCTATTTGCTGTTGGAACTAAATCCTGAGCGAACAAACAAGGACATTTCGACAAAAAGGAAGGAAATAAGACATTCTTGCCCCCTTCTGACCGGCTGAAAGCTTCACTGCAATGCCCTAAAAGCTCCGCCTGAACGAGGGCTTCACCGGTGCATCACCTCCACCACAAAAGTCAAACAAGAAGATTGCATTCAGCCGAAGTAAAAGGAAAAGAGAGATGTCTCCATTTTCAATTGCTACTCCTTTTAACTCTCCACAAAAAAAAACAAAAAAAAAATCCAAGAGATTCTAAGCAAAAAAATTCACTAAATAAAATATTTGCTTGAAAAACATAAAATTTTGTAATAAAAACTAAAAATTTCAAATTTATTACGCCAAGTTTCCAAATACGTACTAAATCTCTTTGATATAACAGGTATTACAACATCATAGTCCATATCTTGCGTATCGTCATTTATTACCACTGTATGCGTTATGAATTTGACGTCACTTGACTGTACAACGCATCCCAAGACACGACTTATTGTCCAATTTTCCTCTAACTAGATTCCGTACAAAACATAAACATCCAAATTTTCTTAGATGGCCAAACGATGGCTTCCTTCCGTAATAAACCTCCATAACTGTGCCTTTATTTTTGTTTAAATAAAAATCATTATTAATTATATTTTTATTTTTTAGATTAAAAACTTTTTAATAAAGTGAAAAAGTATTTTTTTTTAAATGTAAAAAAAAAAATTATTTGCAAGAAGAAACCTTAGGAGTTTGATATATGAATTAGTTTGATCAGCAGTGCACAAACCACACAAAAGACTGTTGATTAATGAAGGCGCTTTCACACCTGAACTTGCGGAGGAAATAATACAGGCAGATGTTTTTCCGATGCGAGCTGATATCGGCTCGTGCGCATTCAAATACTCTCAACCACAAAGCTTGTCTCGATGCGAAGCTGCACCTGAGACTCCACCCACCTCTACAGTACTAACCCTTTTTCTCTCCCTCTCATTCCTGGTCGCATATACTCTTTGCAGGGGCGCGGCAAACCGATTTCATTTCCATGTCAATCCGCACTTATTATGACGACTATTCCCTAAAGGTCGACTGCGGCCCTCCTTCATCAAAGGAACTATTGTCTGATTTCAAGAAGCCTCTCACCCACCCGTATGTTAACCCTTCGGTTCCCAAGTGCAGTTAAAAACGCCGCCTATTTTTCTGTATTTGTAATAATATAATTTATTTATGTTTTAATGGTGGTTGCGTGCGGAATTCGATTTTTGGGTTTTAATCCGTGCAATTTAAAAAAGTAACATGTGTAAAATAAATAGTTCTTGCAGCTAAAAGTAATTAATGGCATTTTTTTTTTTAAAGCTAAAAATGATCAATTTTAGATATTTCTTTTTGCAATTTTATAATTTCAATAAACTCAAATTTGTTTATTCAATTTAAAAAAAGCTAAAAATTGCTATTTCAATTTAAAATATGAAAATCTGTATTTCTGAAGTTTAAAAAAGCTAAAATGTGCAATTTTGCAATTTAAAAAAAACTAAAATTTGCATTTTTGACATTAAAATACGTCAAATTTTGCATTTTTGATACTAAAATACGTCAAAATTTGCATTTTACAATTTAAAATGCTAAAATTTGCATTTTTACAATTTAAAAAGCTAAAATTTGGATTTTTACACTTTAAAAAACTAAAATTTGCAAGTTTTGTACTAAAAATGACAATAATTAAATCAAATTTAAAAAAAAATACAGCTAAAACAAGTGTTTTTGCAGCTAAAAATTACCCAAATTAATATTAGCAATAACTTAGCAAAATTTAATAGTTACCAGTTAAAAGCCCAATAAAATAACGTTAGTTTTGGTTCGCGGATCCATCACTAATAACAAAAACCAAACAAATCAATTAATAAATCAATTTTACTAAAACAAAATATTAAAAAAAATATTTCCTTGCACCTGAATGAGTTATAGCAGCATTTAACTAACATTAGCATAAATTTGTTGACGTCTAAATGCAGACGTGGCGTCTTGTTTTAAAATAAAACTAAATTGCGGGCGTATTTCCGTTTTTCTAACCGCCCCCTCTCGACGCACTCAATTGAGGCCAATTAGCCGCACTTAAGTAAGAATAAATCAGCTTCATCTCGATGGAGAAACACTTAAATCCTTCGTCGTTTAAATTTACATTTTTGCGTTTGATTTTTCAACTTTTCCGTCTTATTAGTTTTTTTTCAACTTCTATTTTTACTTTTTAATTCGACCAATTTTTTGGGTAAAAAAAAAAGTGACTTTTCCGTTAAAAATCGGCAATTGATTTTTCTTCCCTAATCGTTATTCGCCAACGTTACTCGACGAGAGGGATGAAAACCGACTGCGGCTCTGCGCAAAAAAAAAAAAAAAAAAAAAAAAAAAAATCTTGAGTTTTTGAGAGTCCTTCTGATAGGGACTTATGTCCTACTTATTTGTAAAGTCGTTGCTGTGGTAACCGGGTTTTATTCAAGACATTCATTTGTGTATTGCGATTGCGAAAGTACATGCAGGAAAAATTTAAACTTTTCCCCCAGTTGTTTGTTGATGCTTGTTTGTTTGTAAAAGAAATAAAGGTGTACAAAGTGAACAAAAAGGCTTAAATCCTTTAAACAGATGTTCTAAATATTATTATTAAATCAATTATATACAGATTTAGCCATTTTCTAAAAAATTCTAATCAATTTTGTGCAGAAAATCGAAAATTTTGTGTTTTATTTCATTTTTTCATTTAAAATAATTTCATTTCTTATTAATTAAGAACAAATTCAACTTCTAAATATTTATTAAATCGTATAGAATATACAGAGACGAAAAATCCATGATTAAAAACAAACAAAAACAAGAAACTTGGCGGATAAACAAGACTGCTAACTTTTATCAATTTAGTCTCAATGTCTTTCAATATCCCCTTGAGACATTTCCACCAACAAGTGAATTCCCTCAGAACCCCGTACCCCCCCCACAAAAAAAAAAAAAAAAAAAAAATGGCTGATTACTCGATAGAATTCTCACGATAATTGATCATCAATTTTCGGATTCCGCCCTCATTTCAAATCCATGTATACAACCCCACACATACATTTTCTTCCCTGCAAGGCTTAATTTATTTCATCCAAATGACTACACCGCTATATTACTTGCATTTCTGAAATCTAACAATTCCAACCCAAAAAAAAAAAAAAAAAGAAAAAAAAAAAAAAAATCCCAAATGAGTTTTCCTCGACTCTTTTATTCACACAAATCTTACCCGATAATTTAATTTTCACTTTTCTCTTAAGAAATTGCCTAGATCACATTTCATTCCCATTTTTCATCCATCAAATCCTCTAAAAAAAAAAAAATAATAATAATATTAATTTTTTTAATTCCCACATTATTATAACCAACAAACAAAATAAATAAATAATTTCTTATTTCACATGTGATGTGTATTTAAAATTGTCTCTGACTCAGAACTAAAATGAGAAAATACTTGACGAGACTAATAGAATGAGAAAAATTTAATTATCCGCTAATTTCCAACTCAATAACGGAAAACATGTTTCCATAACATCTTTTCTATAGCTCCCCCTTTCCTTATTGATTCAACTCTGCTTGACTTCTCATGACTCAATTTTCTTCAAATTGTTTACAACTTAAAAACCATCCACACGTTACTAAGCAAAAAGTTGCCTAATAACAAAAATTACATATTTTTGTAAACACCAAAAACAAATAAAAAACCAAATAATACTTTAATAACAAAATCAAACAAATTTACGACATAACAATACCCAATTATAAATTAAACCAGCAACAATCCACCTGGTGAATAATGATGATCCGAACCAGAGCAGACACAGCGTCTTCTACGGCCAAAAGACGCTTCTCTTAGTCTTTCTCTTTGCCCGCCTCTGCACTTTGTGTCTTTCCCTTTCCCTTGTCTTCATTTGCAAGGCATGGTCGTAACCCAAACGAGAGAAACGAAGGGGATATTATGCCTTAAGAAAGCCCTGCCATTTCTGCATGATCAGCGATCCTGCATTAGCATAGGAAACGGCCAAGTGCGCGGGCGCCGCCTCGAGGTCCCTCTCCATCCCCATCCTTCCCAACTCCCCCTACCCCACCCTTCCACCCGATCAATGGCCGACCTCGCTAGCTCGCTCGCGCTGCCCAACCGTTGCAACGCGGTCCGCCTCGACTGCTGATTGGACGCGATAAAACCCTCTCTCTCTCTCTCTCTCTCTCTCGCTCTCTCTCCACTCGCCTCATTTGCATAAACTTGCATTACTGGCCCCCCCACCCGAAAACTCCCAACTCAATTTGCAAACAGCGGCCTCAAACTGATTTGTCCGCGTGTCCATTATTTTATAGCGAAAAAATAAATGCACGGAAAGACGTGTGACGAGCTCGCATATGCTCATCTTTTCCTCCTTCGCCCAATATCGACGTCTCAACCCTTTATATGCCATCATCATCCCTTTCACGATAAAGATATAGGGGAAAGAGAGAGAGATGCTGATGACGAGACGCTCACGCCCACAGACACAGGTTGCGTGGTGGTTGTCGATGGCCGAGATAATCACGCGTAGGCCCGAAAAAAAAAACGGGGGGGAGAGGGTGGGGGGGGCGAAATTGGGGCTGTGTCGACTCGCAGCCATGACGATATCTCGCATCAACATCTAGTGTTCCTTGCAATGAAACATCTCAATGTTGCGAGTCCTTATCGTAATGATCGGACCCATTTTCCAACAAAATCCTATTTACCTATTTTTTTTTTTACTTTTATATTCAACGACCCACACCCAAGGCGTCCTTCCCCCTCACTCCCCCCCCCATATCTCCTTTTCTTATCCCCTGCACTTGATATCACTGGTCACCATAAATATTTAAACGTGGGGGGAAGGAGCATATGGGGGGGGCAATTACATTTAAAATAGAAAAAAAAAAGGAAAAGAAAGAAGAAAAAAAAAAATGTTGGGTGGAGGTAAAGGAAGGTATAAAGTGGAAAATATCTG
Source organism: Strigamia crassipes (assembly GCA_034683725.1). Classification (NCBI taxonomy): domain Eukaryota; kingdom Metazoa; phylum Arthropoda; class Chilopoda; order Geophilomorpha; family Linotaeniidae; genus Strigamia; species Strigamia crassipes. Next base: position 8,667 of record JAQFXT010000419.1, read on the forward strand.
TGCCTCGCTTTTCCTTTATTGGCACCACAGGGAATCTGTGAGGGGGCTAATAGCATTTCAGGCTAATCCTAGGGTCTTTATGAACCCACTGTAAGAAGGGGGAAGCATCCCCATACTTATTCTTTCCTCCCTCCATCCACTGCACACCTATGCAGCCAAAACAGGTAAAGAAAAGAAAATAAATCTACAGCGATGCAACTTTCCTCCTTTTTTAGGCCTAACATCCAAATGAGATCAGCTCTAGAGTTGGACTTGGCATTGCCAACATCGGAAATGAAAGACTCCCCACGGAGATGTGGGAGAGGGGGATGTGAGTAGTGGGGAAAAAAAGTAAACGGAAGAGGGGGAAGGAGTAAAAAAAAAAAAAATTGCACCTGAAAATGTATAGGTAAGAAAGGGTTGCATTAGAGGCGCATAAAGCGTCTTTCTGTCCACCATTAGCGTTGCTTGTTGGTGGCGCGGTGAATGGGGAGTCGCGACGGTTAGGTCGATCGTCTCTCGGATAATGTGATGGGTCCCACGAGCAGTCGCGAACGTCTTACGATAATAAATGCGCGCGAGCCCCTTGTCAGGGCACCCAATTGGCCCATGCATAATTGAAGCCCGGTCGACTGCAGTTCCTCGTGCAGCTTCATCCATAATGCAATTAAATGCTCCTACATGGTCATCGAGGTGGGCGGGCGGAAGATGACACACGCTACACGCATTAAGTAGACGCAAACAAACAAAACTTGCGTGCAGTTTCAGTTTCTGCCCGATCAATTTTTCAAGGAAGGAAACTCGTTGTTTATATATCAAATACTCAATGTTGTAAAATCGCATCCGCCATATTTTCGACCGTTTTAATTTGATTTTTGATCGTGTGTTTTTTTTTTTTTTTCATTTAATAAAAAATAACGTTGAATTAAAAAAAAATTAAAACAATTAAAACAATTAAAACAAAATAATTTTTATTTCTGGATGATACGGAGAAATAGAAAAAAAGCGACACAGCAACGCGAGAAAAAGAAAAGAAGTGCGAAAACGACGCGAAGAGGAGGGAAAAAAATGATCAGTTGTACGGCAGCGGAGAACCACGTTCAAAATGTTCTCGCTTGGAAACATAATTGCCAGCAGACAAATGCCACAGTCATTTCTCTCACGTTAATTGACTATTGGCTACAATGTTGAGACAAAGCGCGTGACAACCAAGCGAGACCAAGCCGCTCTTTGCCCGCCTTTCTCTCTTCTCATTTATGCTTAATCAATGAGATTAAAGGCGAACACTCCCATTTTCTTGCATCCCCTTTTCTTCAAGTGAAAATTAAACAACTTGCACCCCCCACAACCCACTTTCGCAGCCCTTTCTCAACCAAAAACGCAGCCGATTTATTTAAAATAAATAAAATCCAAAAAAAAAAAAATTATATAAATAAATTTTAATAAATTTTTTTTATTTAAAAAAAAAAAAAAAAAAAAAAATGTGCAATCCGTCCAGCGGATATCGTTAGACGAAGTAAATACACAAGCCAGAGATGGAGGTTTCTGGTGTGTGTTTGCGCGTGTAAATAAATAAAAGGAGGCCTGCAATGTCAGCCACGGGCGGCGGTCTGTGAATAATTTACACACACTCAAGTAATGAAACTCCTCCGGCCTCTGGTGCACACACTGCTCGTGACTTTTACCTCGCCCGACTACGTAAATCACGCGCAATCTCAGCTCCAATGAGAACAAATTGGTCCAACAAGCGCCATTTCTCACCCGACAACTTTTTTTTTTCTTTTTCTTTTTTCTTCTTCTTCTTCTTCTTCTTCTGCTCTTGACTCGATTCTCGTCGCTTTCACCTGGAGGAAAAGGGTTATTTTCCATCAGGTTGAAGGCAAAGAGAATCCCAGGTGAAAGTAGTGAAGCGCAACCCATCATCCGGCTGCCTGGCCTCATAACACACGAGAGCACGCAGCGTAGCTTTAATCCGAGGATGCCAAAGATGATTGACGTACACTTCCTTCTCTCTAACATGTTGGCCCTGGCTCTTATTAAGCGCGCATGCGTAATTGAGAGTATAGATCACGTCACTCACACGGTCAGACTTATCTCGAGCTTCATGTAGAAAGAAGTGGCAACAAACATTTCGCTTTAATTTTTATTTTTATTTTGCACGGAGTAAGTCAATCCTTGTCCGCATGAAGAAACGATTACAATCGGTGACACAAAAAAATTAAACACGGCAAGAGGTTATTTGGAAATTTAAATTTAAAATGAAAACAATCCGATTTTATTTAAGTCTATTTCACACCCAATTCCCTTTACACTATTAAATGATTGAATATCTTAGCTGCCATTTTGCAGTTTCCATAGCAACAAACCCGGCAAAAATTTCTAAAATCACAACAACAAAAAAACTGAATACTAACCAAAACAAAAGTCGGAATACGCTTTAAAAACGTCTAAAAACGACCAAAAATGTCTTTAAAATGGCCAAAAGTATCTGAAAACGGCCAAAATGTCTTTAAAATGGCCAAAAATGTCTGAAAACGACCAAAAATGGCTTAAAACGACCAAAAATAACTTAAAACGACCGAAAATAATTTAAAACGACCAAAACTGACTTAGAATGACCAAAAATGACTTAAAACGACAAAAAATGTCTTAAAACGCGTGAAATCTGCTTTAAACCAGCAAAAACTTTCTACAAAACACCCCAAATACCTTTAAAACGACATTCTACGTGTCGTTTTCAACACAAATTTATGTCCATTACTATTATTATTATTTAAAAATATTCCAGTTTAATTCCACACGAAAAAAAAACAAAACGCACGTGACAATTAGAACCAAACTGACACCTCGCACTGTCTGAGCAAATAAAATAAAACAGCGCAAGTTGGCGCAACTGGAAAATGTTGTTTTCCTCTTTTCACCCATAATTAAATTCATAAACAAACTTGATCATTTCGCTTCCTCTTGTCCCCTTAATTACACAGTGCGCCTTAATCCGCAACCGGATAATACAAACGTGCTCGAAAAATCCCTTATGCACGACTGTCACACTCGGCGTCGTCTTCGTGTCTTGCCGAATCTATTTAACTAATAACCAATAAAAGAGACACATACACACACACCCGCACCCTCTCTCTTCCTAACTTAATCTGCATCAACCCCATCACTCGAGAAACATGTCACTGTTTACTGTCATTATGACGCCAGTTTCTAAAACCATCAAACCTTTAATCACACTACAAATCAATACAAAATATATAATTGCAATACATCACTGTTGCAAAATTCCACCTCAAACTCCAATAACTTAATAAAACCGCGCCATTTTGAGTGACGTTAGTCCCTTCCCAATAACTTCTTGCCACTAATAACAAATCACTCGTTAATCTCCTTCACTTTCCCCCAGTTGCTCGCAGCCCCCTCTTCAAGATACATTACTAAGCAATGTTTAAGAGCGAGTTATGAACCACCCCTGCGGATTTAATTAGGATAATAACTTTGATATAAAGACAAGAAAAAATTGAAAGAAAAAAGAAAAGGAAAGAAAAGAAGAAAAAAATAGCGGATGCCTTCAAGTAGTTCCGAAATAAGATGGAGGAGAATGACAAGATTTTAATCTTTTCTCCGGTTCGATTATTCGGGTTTAGTGTCGGATGGGACGAGTCAAAGGAAGGGATTTGTACGAGTTAATCCCGCATTGTTTTCGAACAATAATCAAGAGTCGAGCAACGAAAAACAAAACGAAAAATCCCCCAAAAAAAAAAAAAAAACATTAAAAGATGTCTCGATTGATTGAGAGTTTGAGACGCAAACCCTGCGCATGTGTGTTCCACATTTACACTTAATTTATTTGCGAATAACCGTTGCAGACTCGAAAAGATTAGAATTATGCACACAACCCGTTTTCTTGCTTCTGCTTTCCAGTTTTCCTGTGTCGGCCATCATCGAGCATGCAAATGCGATTCCGCACGCTCACCTTCTCGTCTGACACGATTGCACGGATCCCCCACAGGTAATAGGATGAAAAAGAAGAGAGAGAAAGAGATGGAGGGAGGGAAGGAGGGAGGGGGAGCGAGAGACACCAATCCTATGAGACGCGCCCATAATTTCATCATGAATCCCAGCCGAAACAATGCCCATTGCGTCCTCTCGTTTTACATTAAAAGGTAGAAAAGTGGGAATTAAGCAAGCAAAGGGTGTCTGTAATTTTAATCCCCGTACACCCTTGATGGATGTGCGCAACGGGTAATTCGAAAGCGAAGGGGGTGAAATAAGGAGGCGAGTGGGAAGAGAAACGCAAGTTTCCATCCGTCAGCCACCTCTGATCGCCAAACACCTCAGGCGCCACATCGAGTTTTCTTGTTGGCCAATGAGACGCGAGGCCGGCGTGTGCGGTCCGAATTACGCTGGACCAATGAGGCTGGTCGACGCTAGGCCATGAATCATGGCCGAGACCCACGGACATTAACTGCACGCGGCGCAGGCGCAACTACCGCCGCACATGTTGCAGGAGGGAGAAAGCACCGCCCGTAGGTCACGGTGAAGCTTCACTGCAAGGCGTGCGTAAAAGATGAACATCATCCACCGAAAGGAAAGTTCTATTTTAATCTTACTCTGCGTCACGTGATGGGTTCATCAAACTATTTTTCTTTTGAAAAATGTTTTTAATAAAAAAAAAAATTTTAAAAATCTAAACAATTTTTTATTTTTATTTTTTTATATTTCTTTACATTTTTTTTAAAAAAATAATAAAAATCCTCCTCCCCTTTTACAGAAACAATTAACATAATGATGTAAAGAGGGCAAATTTGATCGAACTAATTAAATGGTGAAACGTGGCAAGGAAACTGTCACCAACACAATGAGAGTTGGCAAGTTGACAACAAAGATGAATTTTAGTACGCACCTCACCCCTGTACATCCGTATTGCATCTGGCTGTACTCTTTTTGTGACATCATCAAAACAACTGTCCACAATTGAAGTTTAAGACGCATTTCCGTCCATAGATAATGCACAAAAGGGAAGGTGGAGGATGGGGATGGCGAACTGTTGGCGGTGTGTGATAAACATGTATATACATGATAGATATAAGCCTTCATTTTCCCTTTTCAAATCAAGATGGATTCTTCGTTCCTTTCTTTTTTTTTTTGCATAAGAAGGGGAAAAAATGGTGGATGGCGACCGTGGAATAAAAATCTACCTTAAGTTTGGCTTTCGATGGTTGAATATTTTATTAAGGCTCGCACAGCTGTGGAGGCGGGAGAAAATGAATTCCCCGCTTTTGCTTATACATCCGAGAAAGAAAATACGAACTGTTTCACTGACATATGATTGATCACGACGCCATATATGCAATCGTCCGACCAAGAACCATTATACAAACCTTGTGTTGGAAGAAAAAAATCGAATTGCTTTATGTAAAATTTAGAAACGGAATGAAGAAAGGGATAAAAATAAATGCTGCGACTCAGTTTGTTTTTCTTCATTTAATATGCATCGGTGTGGAAAATTGGGTTGCAAAAATGCTAAATCTGGCTAATTTTTAATGTTGATATTTTTTCAGTTTGTTTAAGTTGAATTTTTTTTTGAGTTTTGATTGGTAATTTTGAAATGATTGAATTTGGTTGATATTTGCACCGATTTTCGATCATAATCGATTTTTTTGTTAATGTTTGCACCGATTTTCGATCTTAATCGACTTTTTTTGTTAATATTTCAATAAAAATAAACGATTTTTAAAAGCTATTTTTAATTTTTACACCAATTGCAATCGATTTATTTCTTAAAATAAAAATAAAAACCTAATTTCATTCAAAAATCCGATTTTTTTACTTCCTGATGTTTTTCAAATTTCCCACCAAAATCTGATAACAATAATTTAAAAAAACGACTAATTACTACCAAAATTTACCTAAAGTATCGACACACCAATATGTATATAAACCCTTTTAAAATCCCTTTTCAATATCTAAAATTTCCAATTTTACCTTACAAAAATTTTTAAAAATTCACTCGGAAAAATCGAAACCGAGAATTAATGACTTGGAAAAACCGCTCACTCCCCTTCAAAAATCCAAAGAACTATTTAATTGATCAGAAAAAAATCAACCCAACCACAAAATACACCCCCACACTTTTTTCCCCCTTTTACACCAACCCAAAAAAAAAAATTCCAAATAAAAATTCTCACAAACAACTTCAAAAGCAATCTAATCTCACTCACCAATTCACTCACTGCGATGTGTTCAAGCCGAATTTACAACGAACAGAATCAACTGCGACGTGTTCAAGAGTCAAGACAAATTTAAGACCAAAAAAAAATTACAAATACTCGCTCATCTTTAATTTCCTTTTAAGAAACAAAAAAAAAAAATCCAGAATCAGGAGGGAGAAGTGAATTATGCATGGCTCCTTGTCATCCGAGAAAGGGATAAACTCGGCTCACGCCAATGTTTCTCGTGTATAACCCTTTGAACACGACGCCTTTCACTCACGCAACACGAAACAAACACAAAAAAAAGGATTGAAAACTTGTTTCTGCCTCCTCGCAAACAACTCAACTCACAATAGCCATTAAACAGGCGCACAAATGACCGCTACTAAAAGTCACACAAGCCGGACACTGGTCAAACACCTTCTCAAACATCACCCCACTTGTTGATTCATTCAAACATCAAGAGGGGGAGCTCATTTAACGTTTGGCAGACGAGTCGCCTGTCCTGCAAGATTACCCAGACGGGGGCTCAAGGGATAATTTGCGAGACGCGTGAGTCCTTTAATGGGATTGCCGTCAAAGTGAGTTGCTGAGTACATGGATGGGTTGGGTATATCAAGAAAAAGACGCTCGCTATACAGAGTCTGACTTAACCTAATTTCACAGCTGGCAACAAAACAGTTGGCATATGCACAGGTCAAATTGAATCAAGACTCACACCATTGCCATGCACAATAGGGCCCTCAAGTCCAGGCCATCCCTGGCGACTGTCGCCATGGAAACGCAATTTGCGCACAAGCCACTTTCTCCTCGTGGGCCACATTGCCGTACAGTGCAAAACACATCGATTCCCTTTTCTCTCACTTTGAAGCGGCTTCAATTATACCACTTGCTTCGTCTGCATGTGCCAACAAATTTTTAAGGTTATCACATTTTTATGAGGTCTGAAAAATTACATTTCAACCCCCATTTTCCTTTCTTTTCTATCCCATTTTCATTTTTTTTTTTTTTTTTTTTTTTTTTTTTTACATTTTTGGATAAAGGTGAATTGAAAAGAGCACAACTAATAATCCTCATTTAATTAATCTAAAAGCATTATGGGATTATTAAGCCCAATACGTAATCTTTTTTTCTTTTCTCTTTGAATTATTAAATTTAAAATTAAAAAAAAAAAAATATTATTTAAAAAAAAAAAAAATTAAATTTTTGCTTCGTTTTAATCTCGAAAATCCCTCGCTATAACGAAAACACTCATGAAAATAGGAATCATCATACGCGTCATTAGACAAAACAAAATTTCCACATCCCGCCGTCCTTAGTCGCTGCTGTACCATTAAGTTGTGTCTGTTCATGACGTCATTTTAACTCAAAAAAAAAATTAATTTACACTTTTTATTTTTTTTTTTACAAAATAAAATTTTTTTTTTTTAAATTTACAAGGTCCATTTTCTTATCTCATCTGGAAATGTCACACATGTACACTAAGCAGAGATAAAATCATGCACCGAGTTCGTTACGTGTTGTAAAGTGAAAATTGAAGCAGGAACGGTTTCAATTTTTAATTCCTTCGCCCGAATTGCCGAATCGCATTAACTCAACAGAAAAATACCGAACACGAACTCGTATAATCATCAAATCAAACGTCAATAATTGCAACCCGAGATCCAAACACACAAACATGCCCGACATTGTGTCATTACTAGCATTATTCAATAAAAAAAAGTCTTATCGTACGTTACCTGCCATCCTATTGATGGAAACCATGTCAAGTCAAACCCGAAGCTGCTGCAAGCCGCATCCACCAACTGATAGCGCCGACTACATTTTTACCTGTTTCCAATTCCCTTATCATCCCATACGCTTCCCGAGCACCATATTCACCCTTTCTCCCTCTTTTTTTCCTGGAAAAAAATTCCAAACAGGCCTGGAAAATTCATCATTTCCAAATTAGCGTCAAATAACGTTATTCTGACCATGGCCGCTGTGTGCGCACCGATGCATGACAACTCAAAAACCATGCGTAGGATGTTGAGTAACCAGGCATACTGCGATAAAAATCGAAACTTTTCAATTTATATTTAATTATTTGATGGAAAATCGTCGCTGAATCTAAAAAATGCATTTTATTTAATTATTTGCGTTATTTTCATCATTTCAACACGTCAAAATGAGAAAAACAGCATTTTTTGGCTCATATTTCTGACGATTTTTAAATTTACCTTAAAAATAAAAAATATTATGTTAATTAAATAAATATTTCGTTTAAAAAATACAATTCAATATAATTTTTTTTATGTATTTAATGCAAATATCTCATTTTAAACACCCATATTTTTTTAAAATTATTTCCCACGTCATTTTATTCACACCTGAGTTTCATGACCCCCAAATCCTATTATCTGTCCCCCAATTGCAACCCGATCGGTCGCATCCTTGATATATTTTTAAGTGATCCGAAACCCATCAAAAAAAAAATTATGTCTGGTTTTTTTTTTTTTTTTTTTTTTTTTTAGCGGGGGTTCTCATTTTTCGGGGGACCTGTTCTCTATATTCATGCAGGGGGTTGGCGGAAAGGAGTTGGGGACGTTGGGGCGACTAAGGTCATCCATCATCAGGGTTGGACAGCCCCTAGGCAACCCAGAACCTCATTACTAAACTCCCCACATGCTCCGGACCCAAGTGGCCGGGTGGGGACGGCGGGAAACCCGAGGTGGTGCCCTCAGTCGTCATGGGGAGAGCGGTGTAAAGGAAGTGGGACGCTTGCAGCAGCCAAAGTCAAGTGCAAAAAAAAAAAAAAAAACCTCAAGTCATCTCCCATCTTCATGTCATAACTAACTACAGAACAATTCCTCACGCTTTTTAAAATCCGATCAAAACAAACTTAATTACTTTGCCCAATTAACTAATCGTGATTGACACGAATCAGTTGACAAAAATCCCTTTACACCCCCCCCAACACCCCAAAAAAAAAAAAAAAAAAAAAAAAAAAAAAATTGTTTTTGTTTTAATCTCAAACAGACCCCCACGCGAAATTCAATTACCCAAAAACCAGACACAGCGCATTACATTGAAAACAAAAGGCGGCCATTCAAATCAGTTAAAACGTGACACACAAAAAGGCCAACAAAAAAACCTTTTTACGCATTTTTGCACTCACCCATTGGCATCAGCGCACCTCATCTCACCTGGCACATGACAACGCCACTTTTTGCTTGCTAAGAACATCCAAACTCATTCCCTACACCTACACCTTACGGACCACCCGTCGGCGCCATTCCCCGCGAGCACGCGCGTACGCGATTAGCTCACCACCCATCCCCGCCTCACCCGCCTCACCCGCCCACCCTCCACCCACCCACACTCGTGAAATTCCACATCGAAGCCATTCTTTTTTCCCCTCTACGCGAATCACTCCTCCTCCTCCTCCTCCTCCTCCTCCTCCTCATCCTCATCCTGGCGTCTTGTCGCAACGATTCGTTTCTTTAACGGCTCGTGCCAAAATTGGCGGCTCCGAAATGAGGAAAAACGACAGGGGGTGGCGAATGTGCGTGAATGTGTGCCAGAAGCAGCACGAAGAGGAGCAGCAGCAGCAGTATCGCGAGCGGCAGCAGCAGCAGTGGCATCCATCGGATGCCGTCAGCTGAGTTCGAGTATCGAGTGACAGCCACCCGAGGGCGCCTCTGTCCTGGGCCCACCAACTTGGCAGTGGTAGGTAGCGGTGCGAGAACTCGCAACTGCCAGCCGCCGCAGCAGCGCCGTGCTCCGCTAGGGCTTTTGGTCGGAGGCAGTTTCGCGCGACTCGAAACTCGAGAACGAGGCTGCGGGCTGGCGTCGCATCGACCACCCCATCGTGATGACCACTCCAACCACGTAAGTCGACCTTCCTATTACGTCACGCCGTGGCGCTAGCCACTCGGGTGTGGCCTACACAACTTGACTTTTATTTACTGCCCGTTCCCGATGCCCATCCCACTGGACCGAAACGCTTCGTGCGAAACGCCAAAACGATCATTCTTTCATTCCTTTTCTATAATTACATTTCACGCATAAATAATTATATTTCATTTATATATAAATATAAATTTGATATTTTTGATTTTATTTTTTCAATATTTTAATATTTTTAGAGTTACGCCCTCGAATGGAATTCCAACAATTTTCCATTAACCCTTTATTGTTTTGCAATGCGGTAAATAGGATTTTAAGACTTTAAAACCCCAAAAAAATCATGTTAATTTTTATTTTTAACCCTTTTTTTTGTTCCGACTTCGACACGAGAGATAATATAAAAAAAAAAAACTTATAAACTGGGGGATCCTTTCATAGCCGGGGTGGACGCAGACAAAAGGGAGTTTTGAAGCGATCATCACAGATCAACGAAGGCGTCTGCTATTTGTCCTCTTTTGTATACCAAAGTAAGCAGCAAAACGCGACGTCCCCTTTTGGAGGTTCCCTCAGCGTCCATCGCTGCTTAGTTGGGCTGAAGTGACGGCCATCTGACAGGGTGTGAAGAGATTCGTCCCCTGGAGGGCGCGCCATTACTCAATAGAAGAGGGGTTTGGTTGTATTTGGCAGGCGCGTCTTGACGTGCGGGGGTCTCTTAGTTGTTATACACCTCGTGACATTCTGCTCAATGACCGTAATTGGAGGAAGCTAGAGGGTGATAAACACCACTACCGATGGCGGACTTCCTCGAGCAGGACATTTACCCCCTTTATCTATCCGTCCCAAGTCCAAACACCTCAAAATTGGATAAAAATTCATTTCCAAAATGGCTGCCGAAACGAAATGACCCCAACAAATCGTAATCACTTGTAAATTATTGCCAATTGCGTCGAAACTCGAATAAAAAATTTTTCTAAACACTTTAAGCGATGAATTGTTGTAAAGAAAACAAAATGGCTGCCTTTAAAACGACCGTTTTAGTCAAAACGGTGAAAACTCAAGGCAAAAACTCGACTTTTCAATGCTTGTTTGTAAATAACGGGAAAAAAAAAAGAAAAAGAAAAAAAAATAAAACATCTAAAACAAAAATAAAACGAGTTTAAGACGAACTTTAAGTGGTTGTCTTTAATTGAGTACTTTTGCAGTTGATAAAACGGTAAATAAACATAACCCTTTAATCCCAGTTTGAATCTAAAGGGTAAAATATAAAAAAAAATTCAACATGTGGTCCCGACCAGTCTTGATCCGGTTTTTTTTCTTTCCCCCTTTTTTTCTTTAACCCACTTCTTGTTTTGTTTGTCGACAAAACCGTTACGACCCATGAAAAATATTGCTACACAAGGAAAAACGAAAAAAAACGAGTTGAATTTTAAGCCGTTAAGAGTATAACATAGTAAATCGAGCATAACCCAAAATGGCAAAAATAAGACATTTTAGTTTTTAAAAAAAGCAAGATTAAGCTGATTTATATTTATGTTTACATTTTAACCAAACAACACTTAAATAAGTGTAAATCTTTACATATATTCCACAGAATTACACAAAATTTACATACACGAACCAAACTAAGTGGCAAACAATAGAATCATCCTTCATTTTGTCAAGTAAAAGTGTGTAACAACAGAAAAAGTTCCTTCAAAATGACCTTATTCCCACATCGCAAAGTGGAAATTTGCAATGTAAATGCAGAAAAGCAAATTATTCAAAAATTGGACAATTGAGGCGCTTATGACCCTGCAGACAGATGCAAATTTGCACGTTTGAACCCCTCGAAGGAAGGAAAAGAGGAGAAAGAAAGACACAATCAATAGGAAAAATTAAAGTCAAAGGTGTTTCTTCTTCTAATTTATTGCCTTATTAGTAGTCAATGCCCAATGCATGTGATGGAAAATTAAAATTCTTTAAAAAATCAAAAAATTTCTCTTCACATTGAAAACAAAATTAGAAATCAAAACAAAATTTTTTTTTTCGTTTCTCAAATATGCAAATGAGATATAATGAATTGACCACGAGCTTTTCGGACCTCGGCGAGACGGCTCGTGCGTCTTACACTTGGTTATTAAGGGGGGAGATTCGAGCAGGTTGATAAGAGGCCACTTTTAATGGATCCGAGGGTCACAACAAGAGTCCATTCTCAAGGTCCATTTACTAAGAACGAAGAAAAGAGAAGGCAGGGCAAAAAGAGTGGACCTTTAAAGCCGAGCAAATTGAGTGAGCGAAACGCTTGTCCACTCTCGAGCGACTGGTTTCTTCAGCCATTAGCCACACGTACAAACAGAGAGCGGGTTCTCTAAAACCCCCGAGTGTGCTGGTGATGGACACCTCTTTCAACCTGCGACGCAACAAAAAAAAAAACAACACATGGCGTGAAGAATTAGGTCTAATTTTTATTTATTTATTTTTTATCTACCTATATGATTTCGATGCAATTGACAATTTTTTTTTTGTGAATCAACTGAATAATCAGTTTAGTCTTAATTTGTAACCCAATTTATAGGTAATTCCCGGCTAATTTTCACTATACTGAATTAAAATACTCACTGGTCAATTTAAGATCTAATTATTCGATAAATTTCAAACAAATGAGTAAATTGATTGTCTAAATTGACGACAACAACTAAAATCAATGTGAAAATTGACCAAAACGACTGAATTTCAATTGGCCAAAACGACGTCAATAAATGTTTAAATTGACAAAACAATAAAATAAATGTCTGAATTGATCATGAACACTAAAATAGATGTCTAAATTGATCATGAACACTAAAATAGATGTCTACATTGACCAAAACGACTAAAATAAATGTATAAATCGACCAAAACGACTAAAACAAATGTCTAAATTAATCTCGAACAATAAAAGAAATGGTTAAATTAATCACGAACAGTAAAATAAATGTCTAAATTAACCAACAACACTAAAATAAATGTCTAAATTAACCAAAACACTGAAATATACGTCTAAATTGACCAAAACGACCAAAACAAATGTCTAAATTGATCGAAATAACTAAATCCAATATCTAAATTAACCAAAACAACTAAAATCAATACATAAATTAACTAAAACGACTAAAATCAATACACAAATTAACTAAAACGACTAAAATCAATACCAAAATTAAACAAAACAACTTAGATCACTGCCTAAATTAAATACAACAATTTAAATTACTGCCTAAATTAAACACGACTGAAATCAATACCAAAATCAACCATAAATATATTCACAAATCCACAGTCTACACAACGCACAAAAAAAAAAAAACCAAACAAACCAAACACTTAAAAAAAACTAGAATTAAAAATCTCCCAAACTAAAATCAATACAACACATCATAACAAACCTCATTTTAACTAAACAAATACACAAATTCGCAAATAAAACTCACAAAGCACAAACAACTATTTATATAAAATTGAAAAACAAATATTTCACTCTCACAAATATGATTCTTCTGCACATACACACACGTGACCGTGCATACACAGAACATTATACAAAATTATTGTCACCGTTGTGCCCATGCTAAGCTGCGTGCAAGAGGCGAAAGCCAAGCCATTATAAGCATTGGATGCCTCGGCAAATAGCACATTTGCCTCATCACTGTCATTAGACCATAAAAGAGAAAGGAGAGAATGCACCACTGAACCCCCTCCCTCACCCCCCCCCCCCCCTTTCCTCCTTCTCTACATCATCCAACCCCGTCCACAACTGACTCGAGACGGCGGGCTCAGCACCGATCGCTAAGACTAGAGATGGTCGGGCTTCCATTTGCTCTTTTATGACTTGCGGATTAGAGCTCCGCCATTGCTACACACTAACATTACGCATGTCTGTGTGCGATGCGAACTCGACCGCGGCTAAGCAAGACCCATTGCTTCGCTATGGCAACGTCTCAGCTCCACGGCAACAAGCTCTTCGTTTCTTATTCGATCAAACGAGCCTACAAATCCGATATTAATATTTTTTCACCTACAACTACTTCCGTTTTACGTCATAAAGATTAATCGGGATAGAATTGAGTGCTTGTTTTTTTAAAATTTTTCGTTATTGATAAATTTAAATTTTTTTTTTTTTTTCACCTTTAAAAATTAAAATCAAACCGAATCTTCCCCGCCATCCAAAATGGAGGTGGTCGTTCTGTTTACCCCTATTTTCTTCCTCATCCTCCTTCCATATTTAGTGTGATCACGTGACCTCATTGCATCGCTCAGGCAGCAGCTGAGGGGTGTAGAGACAGGGAAGGGATGATGAAGGAAGAAAGAGCACGAATCATCGTGGCGAGTGGCGACCATCTTTTTTTTCCACCACAAAAAAAAAAAAAAAAAATTATTTATTTATTTATTTATTTATTAATTAATTAATTTATTTATTTATTTAAAAAAAAAAAAGTACTTTGTGTTGAAAATAATTATTTGTAGCTCGGTTGTGTTGTATTAATGTGTTTAAAAGGGCGCAATGAATCACTTTGCGTAAAATACGAGCATCTATATAGTTAATATCATGTGTAATTTAACTAGCCCATTAAAGCCGGGGCTGGCTGCAAGAAAAGATCGCTTGATGAACACACGCGAAAAGGTATGAAGACAACAGTTTTGTGATAGGACCGAGCAATAAATATGTCAGAGAAAATACTCCGCACACCACATTCTAAGCACGGCGAGCGAAAGCAAGGGTTTTAAAGGAGTGTGGAGTATGGGGCTCGCGACGGACGCCAAAGATGACTAATTAAAAGTAAACATCTTGACACGGAGAAACGCTGCAACGATAGCGGGGGGCAATTAAAAGATGGGGTGGGCGTACCGAAAGAAAGGAGGAGGATGTGCGTGCATGGGTGGATGGGGCCATCATCGTCGAGGGAAAACTCCTTCGTTATACATCAGCCGAGACCCCTGGGCAAGCAACGCCGAATAAATCAAGGCTAACATCTTTGTATATATAAAGTTTAAGACACATAAAAAATAAATAAATAAAAACACAAAAAGATAAAAAACAGATAAAGTTCAAAGTTAAATTCTTTCTTCCCATTTATTTCGCTTTCTGCTTTTCATGGGTCATCGAGAGCTGTTTAGACTTGCGTATTTGTCCATTTGCTTAAAACTCCGTTCTTTATTCCGTTTCCAGACTTCCCAGTGCACGCCAAACCCTTTGAATCAGCCTCCATAACACTAACAACTTCGCATCGACACAAAAATCTTAATTTTTACACAATAATTGAGTTTTATGAGCTGCGTGCTGACCACGACGCGTGCAGCGAAACAGAGAAAGAGAAAGAGAAAGAGAGGAAAGGTGTATGAGAAGGGAACCCGTTCACTACGAAATATAAATACAAACCGAAAGGCAGAGCATTATGGCGCGCAACAAAGGCACAAGAGGGTTGTAACCATGGTTCCAACCAAAGACCCCGCCAGACAGGGCAGGGCCACAAGACTTACCCCTCTCTCAGATAAATATAAAAAAATGAGTGAGTGAGACACTGAATGGGTGAAGGGAAAAAGGACTGGGGAGATTTTTCGGTCTGCACGAGGCCCCTCTCGAGCCGAATAACCCATTGAGACACAGTTTAAACATTCGCACCCGACGCCCATCGCACAATAACAAGCCAATTGCATCGCCTAGTCTGGAATCCCATCAAAGGGTTAATCGAATCAAACTCGAGTGTCTGAATTTCAATATCTCTTCATTTATTTTTCAAATTTTCTTCCATTTCTTCCTCAGGTATGAAGGGATTAATTCAAGGATTATATTCTAGGACGGGGGGGGGACTCTTCTTAATTCTCATACAGTATCAAAATGGAGGATACCCCCATCTTTTGTGCCCTTACTCGAGATTGGGGGTTGTTTAAGAAGGGGAACATCATCTCGAGAGATTCACTCGGCGTGCTATTGTATAGTTCTGGCCGCCGAGTGGGATGCGGGTTCGAGGGTCCCCCCTTCTCTATACTCACACTTTTTTTTTTTTTTTTTTTCCTTTTTTTTCCTTTTTTTGGACGTGTTGTGACCGAGGGCCAAGGGGTCTCCCTCTGTTGATCCTTCATAAAGTATCACAACTGACTAAATATGTAATAAAATATGAACCACTCTCCCTTTTTTCACGGGGTCCGCGAAAAATCCTCCATTGTGTCGCGTGTAAAGCGATATACCTCAAGTTGTAGCTCTTAATGGTACCCTATACCTGTTCCGCGAGTCTGTATGTGTATAAACTATATATATATATATATGCGTAGATATATATACGTCGAAATGGTCAAATCCAGCCGTCCGTGTCGTGACGCTAATGGCGTATTTTGATTTTAACGAGGGAAAATGGTGAAAAAGAGGGAGAAAAATCCAAATTAGTTAAAATAGGCAGGGAAAAGTGTGTAAAAAGAGAAAAGAAATCACATCTGCATGCGAATAAAAGCACGTTAACAGCATCATGGCGGGTAGCAGCACCCAGAGCGTCAATGCTGCGGCTAGCGACGGGGTGTCGAGTTCTCGTCAACCCCCTCGCGAATCTCAGGTGATACCTCGTGAAAGAATATGTAAAAGTGTGATCTTGTCTCAGATCCAAACAGAGATATTAAAATAATAGAAGGAAAACTTGGGGTTCGTTTTTCAGCTTTAAAAAAATATGGAAAAGGTTCACTCCTGTTCCGCGCTCGGTGTGACCGTGAAAAAGGGAGTGAGGCGAAATTTTTTAATGGTCCGAACACATCGGTTATGAATGAAAGGCGTGAATTTTTGGTTTGACCTGTTTTATGAAATATCTTTTTTTATTGTGTTCGGTTTGGTCTTTTCTTGTTTTGTTATTATGTCAAGAGTTTTTTTTTTTTTTTTTCTTCATATAATCCTATAATGAATGGGACTCCAAGGAAGAGACTCTTCCCCTTCAGGGGACCTTTCCTAGGTGTGAATAAGAACCCAGCATGGTCGGTCCCTGGGTCAACCACCTTCAGTTAAAAAAAGAAAGAAAAAAAAATTGGGGACCCAGACAGGTTTTTTTTTGGGGGGGGGTTTCTGCTCACTTGAAACGGGTGGACTTAAGTGATGACCCTTTGAGGGTCCCCAAACCAAGATCTGACCTTTAGCGTGGTGACCCACCATTTTGGATTGGGTTTCGTGTAAGTTTTTGGTTGGATTTAATCGTGGAAACGTAATTTATCCTTTGATTTCCTCTTTAAATATTTTTTTTTTGTTGTTTTGTATACAATTTTTGCAAATTGATTTATTTAAAAATGAATTTAAATAATAAAAGAAGTGATTTTTGAAACGAATGTTTTACACGCAAATTCACGAAATAAACATAAATTTTAAGATTGAAAACAATAAACAAAAATCATGTTTTTCTTCCTGGAATGATAAATATGCAAAGGGTAAAACAAATCCCTAAAACTCGGCTCGAAATTGGTTGAATGGGTGCCAACTCGGCGGGAGCAAACAACCCTTTTCGAGCGCAAGACGATGAGAAAATATATAGAGAGAGAGCAACGACTTCAGCCATTACATTACGTCCAGCATAATAAAGTATGGAGGGAAAATCGGTGATGGCCAGTCGGGATTAAAAAAAAAACGAGAAAAAAGGGGAAAAAAATCCTGATAAAAAGCAAGTTGGTTGATTTTCCTGCTCATCATTTAGTTTTATGTGCAGCCATAAAAATGGCCTCCGTCAAGACTCGCCGGAGTCGCATCGCAATCGCGCTCTACCTTAATCCACTGACGGATAGTCCTAACTCAATTATTTCTTTCTTTTTAAAAGAAAAAAAATAGATCTAGAAATATTCTGTGTGTAAAAAGTGAATTTCGGGTGTGTTTAGACGTTTAAACTGATTTTTTTAATTTAAAAAAATATATATTTAGAAAAAGATGTGACATTTGGGCCTAATTATGCGATCATTTGAAAATTAACTTCTCTTCTTTCTCCGCACCTTAAGATGATTGACAGGGGGTGGGTGATGTGTGTTGGGGAACCCCTTTTGCCCAAATAAGAAGCAGACTGTCTGTCTCCAACCCTTGGTGGGCTAATTGGAACCAGACGTGGAGGAAACCGGTTGTTTCCGACGAGAAAAACAAATTTCAAATTATTTGCATGAAATTTCGATTTTATTTTTATTTTTAATTTTTTTAAAAAATTTCTTAAACAAAAACAAAACATCGCAAATATTTCCCCCTATAATTCCTATAAATAAAATAACATAGTTTGAGTTAAAGAAAAACGAAATATATAAATACAAAAAAAAAGCGGCTCGTGTTCGTGCAAAACGCAATTGAAAAAAAAATTCATTTCTCGCCATTTTAACACCGAAAACAAACCAATTTAGACATTTATACATCGAACAGTGACTAAAACCAGTGTAGAAAATACAAAATTCAGTCTGAATCGCGGTTTAATGAAGAAAAACAAAGAAAAAACCAGCAAAGCAACAAAAAACTGCACTCAAATGAGGCGGATTCAACTCGTTCTCAGCGTCTAATTAGATATTTAATTAAAAAGAGGAGAATAAACCATTTTAAACTAGCATTTAAGACCCATAACTAAATTTTTATACCTTAAAAATCGACCAAGAGGGGAGAAAGGTTGAAAAATTCTAAAAATAAAATCCTTTAGGTTCGCGTGCAGTGAGTAAAGGGGGTAAAAAGAAAGGAGTTGGTTCTCTGTTTGTGCTTTTTTTCCCTTGCAAGCAGCTGTCCCCCATGGAACCTTTTCCTCTTGCCTATCCCTAGACACCGGAAGTCTTAGGGGAGATGAAAACAATGAAGCTGGAGAATTACTCGCGACTCCATGTTGAAAAATGCAATTGCCGGCACGTCGACGGAAAACAAAGTAGCAAGCACGTATTCGACCTGCAAACATGGCCCCCGTGTTCCCTCAAGATTGCCGGGTCGGGGCTAAAGATGGCCGCAGCACCGCCGAATACGTCGCATCTTTGCGGCCATATAATTTTAACTTCCCACGCCCACACGTGACAAAGGCGATACCCCCTTTATCACGCGAAAACACAACACGCGCAGCCAAGAAATGTGCCTATTCAATAAATGAAAACCGCACTCGTTTGCATTGTTCTTTTAAAACAAGGGCTTAGAATAATATTTTTTTTTTCTTCTTCTTTTTCAATTTAAAAATTTAAAAATTTAAACAAAATAAACAAAATAAAAACCGTTTTGTGTTTCACACCATTAAAAATTTTTTTTTTAAATTTAATTTTTTTTTTTTTAAATTTGTTAATTGATCAATTAAGGGATTTAAATTGATATTTGCATATAAAATGAATTTAAATCCGTAGAAATAAAATAAACTTACCGTATTCGATTTGATCCGTCAATTTTTTTTCGTTTTATTTCCATTTTCATCACCTAAAAAGGCAAATGGAAAAAAAAAAATTAATTTTTGCTATTTGTTCGGTTGATATATAAATAAGATTTTGCACGCAACACAATGAAAAATAGGATTAAAATTATATACAGGCATATAGGAGATTTCCACGGTTAAACCCACATTACCACTGTACTATAAAATTTTTATCGTGCGGAAGAAAATCCTTGCATTTCAATGTGTGCATGAATAAGAATGAATAAAGAATGAACAATTTTTTCCTATTTTTCTTTTCTTTAAATGTAGGGCGGTTAGTCCTGCAGAGCAGTGCACAAACCAGATTTTTTCCCCCTTTTTTCCTGCCTCGACCAAAACCAAACTCTTTTCATCAACCCAGCTTAAATACTACAGGTCACCGGTACAAAATACACAGGTGGGAGAAAAAGGGAACCCATACACATTCATGGAACTATGACTAATTTACTTCAATGGCTAAGCAAAACATAACCCTAAAATGCACCCAAAAGTAAAAAAAAAAAAAAAAAAAAAAAAAAAATTAAAAAAATATAAATTAACCCTTTTTCTCATTTGTTTACACAAAGGATTAATCCAATTTATGTACAACAGCGAGAAACAATGTGTTTATGAAGCAATTTAATGGGGGGCACTGAGTTTGATGGGTTCAAAAATGTGAAATTCAGCCATCATTTCCATCCTCCATATTTTTTCTCCACATTTTTGCAGTCGGAGACCAGAGGGCCCCTCTGTATGGAGATGTTTCCATGTAAACAGCCATGGCTGACCAGTCAGGGGCTAGCGGCCATTGCAAATTACCGCTCCCATTGTGAGGAATACATTAGGAGCCCCGATTAGCCATTGGCTACTCGGGGCCGGCACTGGCATGCGAGTCCCTCCAATGCCAGCCGGAGAAAGTCGACCCCTTGGCCCCAAGGGCGAGGGACGCAGTGCACGTCTCAGTCAAAAATTATAATAAGTTGTCCCCTTTTCACATATACGCGAATCTATAATATACTCTCTGGGACCACGCCACGTCATCGCCAAAACAGACGCCATTTTGGAGGAAAAAAATGCGCAAAAGTAAAAAAAAAAATAAATAAAAAAAATTGAACGCGATCTGAATTGAAAAAGACATAAAAATAAAGCGAGTCGACGCTGGAGTCAATTAAATTTCAATTCACACCTGCGTCTCAACCCCTTGCTGCCTCCTACTTGCATTAAATGAAATCAAGGAACGGTTAACATTCACCTCGTCTATATCGACAATAGAAAGAAAAAAATATAAATAAATAAAACATGAAAGAAAAAAAACAAGCTTTGCCCGCCACCAACGCAGCGTGGAAAATAACATAGAAAAAAATCAATGTCGGCCGCCATTTTTCAGCTGTGCAGTGCAGCCGCCATCAAATGCAATTCAAAGAGAGACCCCGACGTCGGGTGTATAGACAGGCTTTCTTCGTTCACTGGTCACTCCGGTTAGTAGCCCACGCCCAGCCGGCTCGTGCCCAACCTGCGTGCGGCTCGTGGCGGGGTCATTTCTCCGTTTTGACCTCTCCACCTGTGCGCGTCCGGTTTGTGTAGCCCCCCTAAAAATTCTTCCCCACACCCCACTTCCGCGTTTATTTCGCTCTCGTTTCCTTTTCACCACCTCCTGTAAGTGACCAGCTTAAAAAAAAATCAAATTATGTAATCATAAAAATTAAATTATATGAAATTAAAAGAAAATGGCGAATTAGTTGATTTTTTTTTTTTAAAGAAAAATTTTTTTTTTTTTATTTTTTAAAAAAAAAACGTGTCGACAGTTTGAGCACTAACGAGGTACGTGAAATGGTGTCAGTCAATCGTGTTAGGCGGCCGCCTTGTTAAAAATTGTGTTATGGGAGGCTGGGATTGGGAAGGAAAATGTTTCTTCGGCATCATTAGTAAAGACTTGTGGGGTCAGTGAGGAAAGAATGGGATAAAAGATTGGAAGAGAATGCAAAAATTGTACGAGTTAAAAGATAAAATGTGATGATTGGGGAGTGAAAGCAAGAGAGAAATATCGAAAAAGGAGAGGAAGGAAGGGGTGAAACTGTCAACTCCACTGGCAGAAACGGTTACCTAATCAGCACGAACGCGCGCATGAACGCGGGCGACGCGGGGGGAAAAATTTTTGAGCGGAGTCTCCGGCTGCGTAAAGTGACGGCGTCGTGTCGTCGCCAGGCACGGGGCTTTTTACGTGTAACGGGTTCTTTTGGCCGCCTGTCATTTCGGTTCGGGGGAAACGAATTGGTGATGGCAAACGCAAACGTGTCAACTTTGCGTTTGCACTAGACGTGTAAACCGCCGCTCCGAGTTCCCTTTTTAAGATATGTGCGGCTGACAGCAAAAATCAAAAAAAAAATCAAAAAAATCAAAAAAATCAAACAAAAAAATTTAATTTATAATAAATTCTTACATTTCTTTAAGTTAAATTCGGCCATTTAGATTTTTTTAAATGCGGCCATTTTAATTTTTTTTAAATTTTTTTTTTAAAAATTAAAAGAAAAAAAAATATTTTTTTTGTTGGGAAGGGTATTTATACTATTTAATCCCAAATGTGAATTTTCATTCGAAATAAAATTTTAATTGCTTTAAATCAAAGAGGATGATGGCGGAGAATGCGAGGAATGGAATTCTACCTGGCTCACTCGCAATTCGTACATAGGCCTAGGTATACCGTTAATAAATAAACGTCTCCTAATCCCGTCCTCAGAGGAATCATCTCTAATTGCTTAAACACTGATAATTCGTTCCCATTACGATCAACTCTTTACTTTTACGATGTGGCGGCGAGGGAAAACGAAATTTGTCACTGATACGACCCTCTCCAAATGGATGAAGGGTGTGGCAAAATAAAATTACAACTACAGCATTAAACCTAATTTTCCTATCCACTTAAAAGCGTACGCAACACCTTAAATTCCAATAAATTAAAAACAATGCGCACAATAACGCGATAATCATTTAAGCCTAATGCACATCAATTTAGGCCGCATTATCTTCAATTCAACTCGTTTTTTTCGTGCGATATTTTTTATTTAACGCGCCGAATATCAATTTCGAGCGTCCGCGACACTGGAGTAGCGTTCTGTCGCTCATTTTTAACGACTCCGACTCAAGTAAATAATATACTAGACGTTTTCGTCTCAATAATTAATTTTTATTTATGTCGTGACCTCCTTTTGCAATTGTTAGAATTAAAACGTAAAATTTTCATGGCTAAAAACAAAAAAATAGCAAAATTTGAGCGTTTCTAAATGTCAAAAATTCGTGCAAAATTCATTTCCGTACATCGTAAATGGCAAATATCTTTTGTATAACATTTCACCTTATGTGTATCTTAAAAGGGGAGAAAAAAAACTGGATCTATTGTTACATTTTTCTTGTTCCATCTTTTTTTTTTTTAAATTTTTTTTTTTTTTTTAAAGGGAGAAAGAAAGAGAAAAAAAAAAAAAAACCCTTTTATTATCCCTTTTTATCCCCTACACACAATCCCTGAATCTGAGTTATACGATGAGAAATCGCAAATGTTTACACAGAAATAACTTATACCGCCTCTAACTCATTTCAATCAACACAAAAGCCGGCGCGTTCATCGTCGCGTTTTATTTCACAACCCGTTTCAGCTTCACACCTTAAAAACCCCACATAACAAAAAAATAATAATTAACCCCTTAAATTTTATTTAAC
Source organism: Strigamia crassipes (assembly GCA_034683725.1). NCBI lineage: Eukaryota > Metazoa > Arthropoda > Chilopoda > Geophilomorpha > Linotaeniidae > Strigamia > Strigamia crassipes. The sequence goes on from JAQFXT010000419.1 coordinate 31,831, forward strand.
AAAAAAATAAAAATCAATTTGCGAAAAAAGAAAAATTATTTCAAAAAAGAAAAATTTCAAAAAAGAAAAATTTCAAATCCAACAATTTCGTTAAAAGATCGGCAAAAATGCACCCAGAGCCTAAAATTTGTGCGACCATTGACACCCCGCTCCTCCTCCACCATCTCCGCAACAACAAACCTAATTTGGATAAAAATTGTGCCAGCCAAACCAGGAACGCAGCTTTAAATGCGATCGATAAATTTACAAATCTCGTTGCGAGTTGAGTGAAAAATCATTCTTAAATCAGGAATCTGCTCAATTTTCAATTTTCCCATCTACCAGAGTGTACACCGGTGCTATAACACACACAACACACACTAAAAAAACAGAAAAAAATTTCATTTTCGACGTAACATCCGCGCCATTGGCACCTGGGCAAACCGAGAGCGCGTCGCACGCGTTTTCAAAAGGGGTCTGGAGCGAGGAGTGTCTTGGACAAGAAGGGGCTCTGGCGTTCTGCCTTGTTTTTCGAGCAAAGGGTGAAGGGGTACATTTTCAACCCAATCCCTCCAACGACGCGTCCCGTCGTTCGTGAGTCTAACCCCATTCATCGCCCTCTTTTTCATCATCATTTTTTATCATCTCTCTTTTCAAGTGTCGAGAGGGGCAAACCAGTTCGGGTTCATGGACTTGTACTGAACGTTGAGGGGAAAGGATTAAAAAAAAAAAAAAAAAAAAAAAAAAATAGAGAAGAAAAAAACGAAGGGTGAATTAAGGGGGTCTGAGGTGCTGATGAAAGTATGGCGTCGGTCAGACTTTGCGTTTCGGTTATATCAATCCTTTGGAGATTTGTTGTTTTGATGCTCCAAAGATGCGTCAGAATTCGAATTTGAAGAGAGAAAAATATATGGCGTTGGTTTTTAGAATTTTTTGTGGGTTTTGGTGACAGATAAGGGAATTAGAGAGATGGGTTGAAGGGGATGGGAATGGGATGTGGGGGAAAAGGTAATATATATTTAGAAACGTGCGAAAGGCGCTTAGTTTTGTGGAATTATGTTGGAATTGGAGTGCAAATCCCTGTTTTTTATTTTTATTTTTATGTTTTATAGTGTTTTGACCATCTATTTTAAAATGGTTGGTCATTTTTATCGAGGGAATAACTCGGATGTGTGAATTCTCGCTGATTTTAAAGCTGGGTTGAATGGAAAGCGAACTGGTACAATTTTATCAGACCGACGGTGTTTGTGTTCTCGTGCGGACCACGGTCGATGTGCCGCGGCATGCAGATCGAAACTCCGTCAAAAAATAATAATTTAAAAAAAATCCACTACAGAAAATTCCATTATAGAATATATTTTATTTTACAATAAAATAAAGTAAAAAAACAAAAAATAAAAATAATTAAACGATGAAAAACGTGTTTTTCATCCATCCACTTCTCACACCTTTAAAAAAATTCAAATAAAACACATTACCCCCCTTATTAAACGCTGTAAAAAAAAAATGTCACCAAACCAAAACGCAGTCATTACACAGTTCTTAATTAAGACTTTATCTCGAATGACCTCTCGCATTGCATTTTCAAACCCGTTTTCACTTTTCTTTTCAGAATTATCACGCAACCCATCTAAATCGGACTCCCATCAGCCACCAAACCGACGTTTACAATAATAATAATAAAAAAAAAATTATATACACGCACGCATTAATATATATATTTAAACTACGAGTGTTTGACACCACCTTCATCGTGGATAAGAATAAGACAGCTGGCACATCAAATTGCGCCTCGTCGCATCCTTTCAAGCCGCCATCATGGCTGCCAAGCACAACTCCCTCTCGTCGTCGTCGTCATCACCTCTTAGTTTCCATGACAACGGTTCAGGTTAACCCTTTCGTTTTTTCCCTCCTCCTATTAAAATTACATTCAGTTTGTAATCGGCGTCGAATGAAATAACAATCCGGAGGAATTTACACGAACGCGATTCAATTTGTAGGTGAAATGTGAAATATCAGGTGATGATTGGTTTCAAAACAACGAAATCGGACCGCGAATTGAATTAATTCGTTGTAGGAAAATCCGCGAAGCGAGAAAAAGCGTCAATGGTCGTATCCTTTGGTGGGTGGACCCATTTCGCTTACCCCATTCTCTCCAAACAGACGGTAGGCGACATTGCTCCGCCACCATCTGCTCACCGCGCACCGAATTCCCGCCATTTATTAGAGGGTTCGCAACTCGAGACTTTTATGAATCCTCGCACTTAATTGCCAACACGAGAAACACAGTTCTCCGATTCTTTTTAACGATCGAAAAATGGCCGACTCGAAAGGAGGAGGAGGAAAAAATCAATGCGTGGCTTTGACCCTGCGTGTCGTCCATGGCGGGTTCGGCTTCTCCTCAATGTTTTTTTTTTTTTTTAAATATTTATTTTTTTCCACCGAGATAAAATTGTATTATTTTTTTAGAAATATTTTTACTAGAATGTTTTGTTGTTTGAGGTAGTATTTTTAATAAGCGTAGTCTTTACAAGGCTTAATTTCCACGCGTGGGGAAGAAGGGGCACGTGCAGCAGGCAACAAAACAACGACAACTGGACGCAAAGGGTTGAGAAATGAAAGGGTCTTGAGTCAGCTCTAAATGCCTATTTATTATGCGGACGCGTCCATATTTTAGAACAACAACAACCGTCTTCATCTACAACAGCTGAATTTTTTATTTCTTTTTCTTTTTCGGTTTTTACAAAAGGAAAAAATGTGTTCGGAATAAATTTTATGTCAAATTTTGTACATTTTTCTTCGTTTTAACTCGAATAAAACTTAATTTAAATTTAAAACATCATTTTTTTTTTTCTTAATAAAAACATCACAAAATATCCAAAACAAAAATCCCACATCACCAAACGCGAAAATTCCCGTCAAATATTCACAAAATTCCAAAACCAAAAAATTGTTGACAATTTTAATTCAAATAAATAATTGAATAAATTAATTCCCGACACAAAACCGCACATTTCCATTGAAAGACCTTAAAGCAACCGTTAATAAACCCGTTTTAAGCTGCAAGAAAAGTATATTTAAAGAAAAAAAATGTTAATAGAGTGCGGACCCTCGAGAAACGAATCTCAGTAGTCATTTAATCGGGTGTTATCACGCACGAGAATACAAGTCGACAAACAAGTCTTTAGAAAAAGAAGGCGCCCTCGTGTTCGAGGCAGGAGTCAGGAACGGAATTCTAAACAGCAGGAACCGACCAAACTACAACACGGTGCAAAAACGGGAAGAGACTGAGTGGCCACCCTTCTTATGTGTGGACGCTCGCGCCCCTTTTGGCTTTGCAGTCAACACACAATGATCGGGGTCACGACCTGGGGCCTGCTTGTCCACTGGCAACACGAACAGGTGGGCAGTGACGCGAGGCTAGCTGGGGGGATTGGATGGAGGGGTGCAGGACAGTGGGTAGTGGTGCAGGTACTCGCTGCCCCAATTAATAGACCAATGACTTTGACACTGACCCCTCGCAACAAAAGAAGGCAAATGATTAAGGCATAACTCAAGACAATATAAAAGAAGGGGTCACTACTAACCCTCTTTATACTGACCCATTAAATTGATCCGAGTGACCAACACAAACAACCAATTAATATCAAAATCCAGTCGAATTAAGACTTTTTTTTTAACTTATTGACCACCAAAAATGCTAATTTAAGCCTAATTTGCATTTTTTTTAAAAATTGAAATTACTAAAAAAATTAATCAATTAATTTTAAAAAATATTCAAATTTTACAAAAAAACAAAATATATTATCGAAATTAAAACTTTTAAGTAAACGTTATTTCGAAAAATTTATTGAATTGACTACCAAAAATGCTAATTTAAGCCTAATTTGCATTTTTTTTAAATTGAAATTACTGAAAAATTAATCAATTAATTTTTAAAAAAATATTAAAATTTTACGAAAAAACAAAATATTATCGAAATTAAACGTTATTTCAAAAAAATCCATTGAATTGACTACCAAAAATGCTAATTTAAGCCTAATTGGCATTTTAAAAAAATTAAAATTACTAAAAAAAAAAAAATTAACCAATATTCAAATTTTACCTATTACCGAAATTACAAGTTTTAATTTTTATTTATTTACCACAAAACCCCCAAAAACCAATCCAAAAAACTTGAGCTAATTTAAATAAAAATCGATTACAGCCACGCGAACATACATGACAAACCCACGTGCAACTCTGCAACAAGTTGCTCGAAAACAACCACGAAAAATAAAATCACAAAATTACAAAAACAAAAACAAACATGCACATACCTTGCAAAAACACCAATCCAAATCACCCCATCACAAACTCCATCGAAAACTTTATCCAGCAGCACCTCGCGAACCCCACCACACCGTGTGTCTCCACCGTTCGCAGACGGGACACAACGCCATGCCCATGTGCTCGTGGGCGCACGCACCAGTGAGAAAAACCCCGAGTGCGATCAACCCTTCATTGCCCAATACTCCAATCGCACACAGAGCGAGCGAGAGAGCGAGAGAGCAGAGAGCGACCAGAGCAATCTTAGCCCTACTCTTTCTCTATTTTGAATATGAATAGTTTGGCTAAGTCAGGGGTGTGTGGGTTAGACGAGGCCCATCCATTGAAGCCTTACAACCCTCCTCTCCGCAAAAGGGGAAAACGAACGAAGGGGGTTGAGGGGAGGGGCCAACTCTCTTACCCGTTCACCACAATGCCCTCGCGCCGCGAGACAGCCGCGCTCGACCAACGTGTCCGTCCTTACCTGGCTCCCACCTCTTGATTAGGGATTCAGACGCTCCGGGGTCGGCACTCAATGCGTCCCGCGTGCGAAAAACCGGCTCCAACGCACACCCTCGCCCCCCGAGTGTCGAGTTCTTGATCATCTTTATCGAGAAAGGATTTTTTTTTCTTCTCTTCACTCGTAACGTAACCAACCCTTTAGTTAGAAAACCCGAACCCGCTCCACTCGGGTATAGAAGAAATGAGTTTTCTCTTTGCATTTCTTTTCAGGTGAAGTCAGGTGAGCAGCCTCCCTTATTTTTCTCTTTTTTTATAGCCTGGGAATTCCTTGTGTGTCTCTCGCCCTTCCCCACCACATCCCTTATGCTACTGGTTTTCCATGAGGGTTAAAAAGGGTTCCGAGTGAACACCAACTGCACGGACAGGAAGCAAAAAGCGACCGAGCGAGGCGAACAACACTTTTTTTTTTTCTTTTCTTTTTTTTATGAGTCTGTCTGCTCTTCACAAACAAATGATACAATTTTTTTTTTTTTTTACTCACTGGTGCTGCGCCATCTCGTGCCCATTCACGGCTTTATTTAGTGAGCAAAATCAATTTAAAACTGCGAAAAATCAACAAAAACGTGGCAAATTTAATAAAAATGGACGAAAAGGGTTAAAAAGTTAATAAAACACTTTTAAAAAAAAAATTTTGTTTGGATATTATTTTTTTACGATTAAAAAAAAAAATTTCCAATAAAAAATATAAAAAAAAATTTGTTTAATTATGCAAATAAGTTGATTAACGTAATACACGGGGCTTACACGAGAGGTCGCTCGTGCATGGATGGAATCAAGGTGACATCACATCGCGGTGACGATTCACATTTTGAGTGACGTAACGTGGATCGTGAGTGGTCACTGCAAATTGATGGTCCACCCCTTCCGGTCAGAGATCCGCTCGAACTGGTCACTCCGTTTAGCCAATCAGATGCACGGGATCAAAAATGTGACCTCTTTACATAATAAAGAGGGTGCCACCCCTCAGGACCCCGATCCATTCCGGTCACGTCCGAGGCATCAACACATTAAAGGTGATGATGCGCCGTATTAACGCCATCTCGCGTCAACGATGTCGAAACCTCTGAATAATGAATCATCGTTTGACTTGTTTTAATTAATTTTCGCGGTTTATGCTAATTTTTTTCCTTTCTTTGCCTGTTTCTCATCAATTTACATCATTTTAGTGGTGATTATTACATTTCTTATTATGGCCGCACGTTTGTTTGACCTGTTTACACAAATTTTATTTCAAACGCACCTCTTTTTATGGCAGCTCGTGCATTTAACGAGTACACTGAATTGATCAATTCGCAGTTCCCCGATAATTGATCACCCACATCACCTTTATTATCTTTGTTTTTCATTACGACCTCAGATCAGACCAAGAATACCCGCAAATAATTTATTTCTATAGACGTTAAATCTGTAAACGGTTTTCAGTAATTGTTACTTCTGCTGCCATGGAAAAGTAACATAGTATCCTAACCTAACCTAACCCAATCTATCCTAAATGTGACAATAGATGCTTTAGTTCTGAGAAAACTCACTTGCAGCGCTTTACTCAGCTTTATGCAGTATAACTGCAGTATAACTTCAGTTTAACACAGAACTGTGATGGAAGTTCATTCCATCAACACTGTTTATGTAACTTCTATTTAATGCACATATCTAGATAACATTTAAAGTTTTTGATGGCATAAATGCCGCTCTACTAATAAAATCCTAACCAAATGATACGTACACCAAAGACCTTTCGATCTCTTGATCATCGTCAGTGGTGTGATTCTACTTGCCTACTTAGGGGTGCTCAGATACCTCTGGTCCAAAATCAGGACATTTGAAAAAAAGTGACACTTTTCAAAATAACGTTTATTACTACAATAAAACATCAAATTCAAACACTACACCATGTATCTGAAAATGAAGCGATTGAATTGAAAAATGAACTAAAACACACTGACGTGTTTATTTATCTTGTTTACAGTAAGTAAGTAACTGAGTGCAACATACTTTAGTTAACGTTCAGCTTGATTATCTT